>CM075742.1:41205446-41394379 GCA_037974335.1 Prionace glauca | reverse complement strand
TCACGTGCTCACTGTGTGTTGGGGAAGGGGAAGGGGGTGGGGGTGGGGGGTGTTGGGGAAGGGGTGGGGGTGGGGGGGGTGTTGGGGAAGGAGAAGGGTGTTGGGGGGAAGGGGAAGGGTGTTGGGGGGAAGGGGAAGGGTGTGGGGGGGTGGGGAAGGGTGTGGGGGGAGTGGGGAAGGGTGTGGGGGGGGGGGGTGGGGAAGGGTGTGGGGTGGGTGGGGAAGGGGTGTGGGGTGGGTGGGGAAGGGTGTGTGGTGGGTGGGGAAGGGTGTGGGGGGGTGGGGAAGGGTGTGGGGGGGATGGGGAAGGGTGTGGGGTGGTGGGAAGGGTGTGGGGGGGTGGGAAGGGTGTGTGGTGGGTGGGAAGGGTGTGGGGGGGTGGGGAAGGGTGTGGGGGGATGGGGGAGGGGGGCTGTTGGGGAAGGGGGGTGGGGGAGGTGTTGGGGAAGGGGGGTGGGGGGGTGGCCTCTCTTCTTGCTCAGCACCCCCCCCACACACACCCCCAACCTCCCCACCCCACCCCCCCCACTCCTCCCCCCCACCCACCCCCCCACTCCTCCCCCAACCCACCCACCCACCCCCCCAACCCCAGTACAAAGAAGGAATCGAACTCCGTGAGTATAACTGATAGGGATTGCTTCCCAAAGCACAAAACATACCAAAGAAAATCCCTCAAAATGATCTCCCATGTTGTACAGCTGTGTATAGAGAAAAATATTGTAATTTATAAAGCACTTTTCACAATCGCCAGATGTCTCAAAGCAACTTCCAGTCAGTGAGTTCCCTTTTGTAGTAATGTAGGAAACGCAGCAGCCAATATACACACAGAGCCAACTCTCACCAACAGCAATGTGACAATGAGCAGATCATCTGCTTCTGTGATGGTGACTGAGGGATATGTCCTGGTGTAATACCCTCTTCCTGTGCTGTCACCACTCGATGACCATTCCTGGTCTTCTGGGGCACCTGCCTCGGCAGCCAAGATGTGCCAAGGATGGAAGGTATCGGCCGGTTTTCCCCGACCTTGCCTGGGGCAAGGATTCACCGGTGAATGGAGATTTGGCTGGATGCTGAATTCTCCATTCTCGCTGGCAGCGGCAGTATGACATCAGAGAATTCCAGCCATTATTTGGGATTGGAGTCGCTGGCCCAAATTTCCTCGCCCACCCCCCGGGATGGAAAAATTGACAGGCCGACTAACGGTCAGTCGACTTTGGACGGAATTCCTGGTTCCGTGGCTGGCAAGTCAGGAAATCCCACCCATGGGCTATCAGCTCCTTGTACTGATTGGTGACGTTTGACTATTTCCCTTACTGACTCTGACAGGAGATTCCGGAGGTCCCTTCGTTGTGGAGAGCAAACAAAGGTGGATCCAGGTAATTAATCTCCACTCATTTTCTGTCCTCATGAATATGTTCCAAATTATTATTCAACTTCATTTATCTTTAAGGATAGTCTAGTCCTCTTAATTCAGAGTCAATTAATTCTGTTCAGATTTTCCTTTACACAACTGCTATTTTATTTATGTTATTCAATTCTAATTACTGGATAATTACGTGTTTTTGTCAGAGAAATGAAGGAACATTAATAGTAGACTATATCCATCATTAACACTCCTTTGGAACATAACACCTTCCCATACTTTGAATTGATGGAGTCACTGTAATGCAGAAGGAGGCCATTCAATCCATCAAGCCTGCACAAATAACAATCCCATCCTATTCCCATAACCCCATGTATTTACTCTGATAATCCCTCTGACACTAATGGTCAATTTTAACATGGCCAATCAACCTAACCTGCACACCTTTGGACTCTGGGAGTAAACTGGAGCATCCAGAGGGAACCCACACAGACACAGGGAGAATATGCAAACTCCACACAGGCAGTGGGACCAAAATCGAACATGGGTCCCTCGCACTGTGAGTGCCAACCACTATGCCACCGTGCTGCCCCAGTGCTGGCTGTAGCAGGTCAGATAGTTCTCCTTAGGGTAAATTCATCCCTACTCTGTCCGTCAAGCCTCAGATGGGTAACACCGTTGCGGATGTGGTGTATTATGCATTGTTACGTCCCACCCTTGTACTCAAAGCTAACACTCACCTTGAGATCCACTCCTTTCTGGGAGTGTCCACTCAGGGAATCAGTCCTATGGACGTTGGGGCCCTGTGGTCACAAATGAATGGGACTTTGTGCTCTCGCATCAATGAAGCTGCAATTGTTGCCATTGCTCAGTTTGAGTGTACTGCTCCCTGTCCTCATTGTAAGTGGCGGCACGGTAGCACAGTGGTTAGCACTGCTGCTTCACAGCTCCAGGGTCCTGGGTTCGATTCCCGGCTCGGGTCACTGCCTGTGTGGAGTTTGCACATTCTCCTCGTGTCTGCGTGGGTTTTCTCCGGGTGCTCCGGTTTCCTCCCACAGTCCAAAGATGTGCGGGTTAGGTTCATTGGCTATGCTAAAATTCCCCCTTAGTGTCCTGGGATGTGTAGGTTAGAGGGATTAGCAGGTAAATGTGTAGGGATATGGGGATAGGGTCTGGGTGGGACTGTGTTCGGTGCAGACTCGATGGGCCGAAGGGCCTGTTTCTGCACTGTAGGGTTCTATGCTGTTCTAAGTGACAGAGTAGACCAGAGGTGATCTGACGAAGGGACTAACCCCGAAAGCTTGTGCGTTTACTATCAAATAAATCAGTTGGATTAAAACCTGGTGTTGTCAGACTTTTTACTGTGTTTACGCCAGTCCAACGCCGGCATACCCACATCATGGGCAGCAGCGCCATTTTGTCCCTCCTTAGGGTATCTTTAGTAGCTCCATAAAGTTAACCCTACAGATCCAAATCCAGTCGACAGGACAATCCCTGGGATTCTACGGCTTCGCTTGAACAAGATCTTAAAATCCCACCTGAGGCTAACATTCCGGGAATCTCGCCTGTCCGGAATTGGGTGGGTGAGGAGGTAGAGTTTCATTTAACTATATCAATATGTATACAACCAATTATTTAAAATCACAGCATTTTAATCCCAGGGAGACAGAAGTGGATGAAACAGACAATTTGGAGAAAAGTTCTGGATTGTCTCCTGTTTCATTTTCCTGCATATGAAGTTTTTCTAGTTTCAAAATGTCTGTGCGGTATTTATAGAATAACATGGATGTTGCCATGTGGGAGGCACAGCGGTTAACACTGCTGCCCCTTAGCTTCAGGGACCCAGGTTTTATTCCAGCTTTGTGTGACTGTCTGTGTGGAATCTGCATGTTTACCAAGAAATTGCCCTTTAGTTTCCAGGGATGCATAGGTTAGAGGGATTAGTGGGTATAATTTGTAGGGATATGGGGGTCGGGCTTGGGTGGGATTGCGTTCAGTGCAGACTTGATGGGCCAAAGGGCCTCTTTCTGCACTGTCGGGTTCTATGTTCTGTGTCTCTGTGGGTTCCCTTTGGCTGCTGTGGTTTCCTCCCACAGTCTAAAGATATGGATGTTCGGTGGTTTGGCCAAGCTAAATTGCCCCTTAGTGTCCCAACATTTGTAGTTTAGGGGGATTAGAGTGGTAAATATTTGTGGGGATAGGGCAGGGATGGGCCTGGGTAAGATGCTCTGCCAGAGAGTTGGTGCAGGCTTGATGGGCCAAATGGCCTCCTCTGCACTGTAGGGATTCTCATGTCTCTGAGGAGGCCTGCACGAGGGTGTACTGACATCACAGCGCGTGTGCAGAGAGATTTGTCTTTATTCATTCATGGGCATCATTGGCTGGCCAGCATTTGTTGCCCATCCCTAGCTGCCAAGCTATTGAGAATCAACCCCGTTGCTGTGGCTCTGGAGTCACATGTAGGCCAGACCGGGTAAGGATGGCAGATTTCCTTCCCTAAAGGACACTAGTGAACCAGATGGGTATTTCCAACAATCAACAATGGTTTCATGGTCATCAGTAGATTCTTAATTTCAGATATTTTTTATTGAATTCAAATTCCACCATCTGGAATAATATCTTTTAAAACTCAAGTTGATTGGTGCTCGCTGTTCCCCCTCTTTGCTCTCGGTCTTTGCCTCTCTCTGTCTGTCCCAAAGAACAAAGAACAATCCAGCATGGTAAACAGGCCCTTCGGCCCAACGAGCCCGTGCCGCCGCATCACCCTACACCTATTCTACCCTGCGTGTCTATGAATGGAACCCTACTCAGTCAGATTCAGGGAAGAAATAGTGTCAATTTGGTAAAAACCGATTAGCCTGAGAGCACATTTTTGGGGTGTGGGAGGAAACCGGAGCGCCCGGAGGAAACCCACGCAACCACAGGGAGAATGCGCAAACTCCCACAGACATAGGCCCAAATCCATGTGCCTGCACAGCCAGCAGTGCTAGTCACTGAGCTGTTGCGGCGCCCATCTACCGGTCCAGGATCAAGCACACACACCGACATGAAGTCCTAGGCCACTCCTGGAACTTCCAAGAGCAGCCCACGCACGACCCGCCGTGTGAATGCCCCTCGTTTGACACGAGGTGGACCTCCACCTGTGGAATAAAGTCAAAAAATATTAATCTTACAGCCTGCCTTTCCGGTGTCTCCTGAGGTTTAACCCTATTTAATATCCCCTACCATATCCCTCCATTCTTGTTTCACTCATGTACCTATCTAACTGCATCTTAAACGAGTCCAACGTTCCTGCCTCCACCACCCTACTCGGTAGCGCGTTCCAGACCCCTACAACTCTCTGCTTAAAGAACCTTCTTCTCACCTCCAAATTATACCTCTCCCCCCTCACCCTTAAATGATGACCTCTCGTGTTCGTATCCAGTCTAGGGAGCAGTCTCTCACTATTAACTCTATCCATTCCCTTCATTATCTTATATACTTCTATCATGTCTCCTCTCAATCTCCGCCTTTCCAAGGAGAATAGTCCCAGTTTCTTCAACCTCTCCTCGTAACCCAGTCCCCCCATGCCAGGCAACATCCTGGTAAACCTCCTCTGCATCCTTTCCAGAGACTCCACGTCCTTCCGGTAGTAAGGTGACCAGAACTGGACGCAGTACTCCAAATGCGGTCTAACCAATGTTCTGTACAACTGAAGCATTAGACAGCAGCTTTTATACTCTATGCCCCTTCCTATAAAGGCCAACATCCCATAAGCCTTCCTAACAACCTTCTCCACTGGTGATGCAACCTTCATGGATTTGTGAACCTGCACTCCCAGGTCCCTCTGTATGGCTATACTCCTAATCGGCCTCCCTTTAATCACATAGCTCCTCTCTGCATTATTCCGTCCAAAATGCATCACCTCGCATTTGTCAGGATTAAATGCCA
The DNA here is from genome assembly GCA_037974335.1 of Prionace glauca. Lineage (NCBI taxonomy): Eukaryota > Metazoa > Chordata > Chondrichthyes > Carcharhiniformes > Carcharhinidae > Prionace > Prionace glauca. The sequence goes on along the minus strand of CM075742.1, from coordinate 41,389,086 downwards.
TCTGCCACCTATCTGCCCACTGCACCAACCTAGCTATATCCTGTTGTATCACCTGACAATCCAGTTCCGTACCCGCCAACCCTGCCATCTTGGTGTCATCAGCAAACTTGCTAATCACACCACCTACGCCCTCTTCCAAGTCATTTATGTAGACTACAAAGAGCAGAGGTCCCAGTACTGAGCCCTGTGGCACACCACTGGTCACTGGCCTCCAGCCCGACAAGGTCCCTTCCACAGCTACCCTCTGTCTCCTATTTCCCAGCCAGTTCTCAATCCACTTAGCTACCTTGCCTCGTATCCCATGCGCCTTAACCTTTTCTACCAGCCTACCGTGAGGGACTTTGTCAAATGCCTTACTGAAATCCATATAGATGACATCAACGGCTCGTCCTTCGTCAACCGTTTTTGTCACCTCCTCAAAGAATTCCACCAGATTCGTAAGGCAAGACCTCCCTCTAACAAAGCCATGTTGCGTATCCCCAATCAGATCGCAACGCTCCTAATGCTCATACATCCTACCCCTAAGTATTTTTTCCATTAACTTCCCTACCACCGACGTCAAACTCACCGGTCTATAATTCCCAGGGTTATCCCTACTACCTTTTTTGAACAACAGGACCACATTTGCTACCCTCCAGTTTTCTGGGACCTCACCTGTGTCCAAAGAAGAGACAAAGATTTGCGCCAGAGGCCCAGCAATTTCATCTTTCGCCTCCCTAAGCAGCCTGGGATAAATACCATCAGTCCCCTTCCTGCTTGCTCACACCGGCCTTTGAACCTAGGACCCTGGGTTTTTGGATTAATAGTCGAGTGATAATACCACGAGGCCATCTCCTCTGGCAGCTTGGGCCTGGGCACAGTGGAATAGTGTCATTGGCTGCCTGCACATGTGCAAACTGGTATTGGCAGCCATCTTAGAACATAGAACATTACAGCACAAACAGGCCCTTCGGCCCTCGAGTTGCGCCGATCACATCAACCCCACCAATCTATAGACCTATCTATAACCCCCAATCCCATTAAACCCCATATACTCATCCAGAAGTCTTTTAAAAGACCCCAGCGAGTTCGCCTCCACCACCGATGACGGCAGCCGATTCCATTCACTCACCACCCTCTGAGTGAAAAACTTACCCCTAACATCACCTCTGTACTTCCCTCCCCGCACCTTAAATCTGTGTCCTCTCGTAGCGACCATTTCAACCCGGGGAAATAGCCTCTGAGAGTCCACCCTATCTATTCCTCTCAACATTTTATAAACTTCTATCAGGTCGCCTCTCAACCTTCGCCTCTCTAGGGAAAAGAGTCCCAGCTCCCTCAACCTATCTTCATAAGGCATGCCTCCCAGTCCAGGCAACATCCTTGTAAATCTCCTCTGCACCCTTTCAATAGCTTCTACGTCTTTCCTATAGTGAGGCGACCAGAACTGCGCACAGTACTCCAAATGAGGCCTGACAAGGGTCCTGTAAAGTTGCAGCATTACCTCCCGACTCCTAAACTCAATCCCTCGATTAATGAAGGCCAGTACACCATACGCCTTCTTGACCACCTCCTCCACCTGCGAGGCCGATTTAAGAGTCCTGTGGACCCGGACCCCGAGATCCTTCTGCTCTTCAACGCTACTAAGACTCCTGCCCTTGATAGTGTACTCGTTCATCCCGTTGGTTCTGCCGAAATCTTGCATTGCAAAAGGTGACACTGTGTACAAACAGCACTCTGACTTAGATCACATCATCTGCCGCACCATTTCAAGAAGGCGTTGAGTGAGAGAGGCAATGACAGAGGTGGTGGTATTCCTCAGGCCACACTCGTCTCCGAAAGCTCAGAACCCTGTTAGTCACAGATCGAACTAGGTTATCAGTCTGTTCTCTGAGCCTGGGATAGCAATTGGAGATTACCACTCCTACCAGTATTAGTGCATAGACTGCACCGAACTAACCTACAACTCTTTTCTGACACTTGCACAGGTTGGCATCACCAGTTTTGGAAGGACGCCTATTTGTGGAGTGAACTTCATGGGATTTTACAGTCGAGTACCCAAACTGATGAGGTGGATTAAAGAGAGAGTCACAGACCTGGAATAAACAGTCAACAAGCACACACACTGACTGAATATATACCATGGGCAGGAGCTTCATAAACTGGAACTTCCTGATCAAAGGCTGAGTACCTCAGCTTATGCAACCCAATCTAGACATTTACAGAGTTGTGAATTAAATAATACTAGTTAAAAATTACAGCCTAAGCTGGTGATGTTGGAGAACAAATAATCAACATATTTTTGTGATATTCCTTATCGGTTGTTTTAACACAAATGTTAACTTGTGTATTTTAAGTCAGTCAATATAGACAGAGCCATTTTACACTGCGTGTTACATATTCATCCACCGAGATCCGCGACTGTCGTGAAAAAGCTTAATCGAAAAAAAGTCTTGCTTCATAAATCCATAATGTGAAGATAAGCCTGGGAGATCTGACCAGAAACTCTCTGTCAGGGATATGAAGCAAATGTGAGATTTTGTGTAAAGATGAGAAGTGTTTGTTTTTAGACAACTCCATCACCACAGACAGACAGATTTATCTCTGCTTGCTGGAGTATTACTAACGTAACGAGGCAGCCATTAGCATGGAGGGTGGCAACACAGTTATCCCACATGATGTGGAGATGCCAGCGTTGGACTACAGTGGGCACAGTAAGAAGTCTCACAACATCAGCTTACAGAACAACACTTGGAATCATGAGCTTTCAGAGCGCTGCTCCTTCATCAAGTAAGTCAGTGCTCCGAAAGCTCGTGATACCAAATAAACCTGTTAGACTTTAACCTGGTGTTGTGAGACTTCTTACTGTTCATAATCAGATTGATGAGACTCATTTAAAGAGGAGAGCAGTGCTTCAGGTCATTCAAACACTATTAGGTACATCTCACTGAGCTGGTCCACACCTATCCCCCTGTATCCTTTATATTCTCCCTTATTCAATCCACTTTCAAATTATGTTTCTAATTCAATATCAACTTCAAATAATGCAATCTGTATGGACATATGGATTAGGAACAGGAGTAAGCCACTGGAGTCTGCTCCACCATTCAGTAAGATCATAGACAGAAGGAATCATAGAAACCCTACAGTGCAGAAAGAGGCCATTTGGCCCATCAAGTCTGCACCGACCACAATCCCACCCAGGCCCTACCCTCATATTCACCCACTAATCCCTCTAAGCTACGCATCTCAGGACACAAAAGGAAATTTTTTTTTAGCATGGTCAATCAACCTAACCTGCACATTTTTGGGAGGAAACCCACACAGACACAAGGAGAATGTGCAAACTCCACACAGACAGTAACCCGAGCCGGGAATAGAACCCAGGTCCCTAGAGCTGTGAAGCAGCAGTGCTAACCATTGTGCTACTGTGCCGCCCAATTCTTGGCTGAACTGATTGTAGCCTCAATCCCAAATCTACCTACCCCAATAATCTTTCACCCCTTTATCTTATCAGGAATCTCTCCACTCTGCCCCAAAAGATTTTCAAATAATCTGCCTTAAACTTGGGGGAGAGAGTTCCAAAGTCTCACAACCTTCAGAGAAAGAACATTTCCTCATCTCCATCTTAAATGGGTGGATCCTTTATGTTAAACAATGGCCCCTTGTTCTCCCACAAATGGAGAAAGCTAGCACGAGGGGGCACGACTTTAAATTAAGGGGGGGTAGTTATAGGACTGATGTCAGGGGTAGGTGAGGGTGGTGAGGGACTGGAATGCCCTGCCAGCTGCAGTTGTAAATGCACCTAGTTTGGGGGCGTTTAAGAGATCTGTGGATAGGTTTATGGATGAAAAGGGATTGGTTTAGGCTAGTGGGTCATTGTTTTGTAACTGGTCGGCGCAACATCGTGGGCCGAAGGGCCTGTTCTGCGCTGTAATGTTCTATGTTCTATGTTCTAAACATCCTCTCCATATCCACCGTGTCAAGACCTGCCAGGGTCTCACCTGTTTAAATCAAGTTATCTCTTATTCTTCTAAATTCCAGTAGGTACTTTCCTAGCCTGACCAGCCTTTCCTTAGACAATCCACCCATTCCTAGTATTAGCTGGTAAATTCTCTTCTAACTGCTACCAATGCATTGACATTTTTTTTTAACTAAGGAGATCAAAACTATACGCAATACATAAGAACATAAGAACATAAGAACATAAGAAATAGGAGCAGGAGTAGGCCATCTGGCCCTTCGAGCCTGCCCCGCCATTCAATAAGATCATGGCTGATCTGTCGTGACTCAGCTCCACCTTCCCGCCCTCTCCCCATAACCCTTAATCCCTTCTCTTATCAAAAACCCATCAACCCGTTTCTTAAAAATATTTAGCGAGGCAGCCTCCACTACTTCAACTGGCAGAGAATTCCAGAGATTCACCACCCTTTGAGTGAAGAAGTTCCTCCTCAACTCTGTTCTAAACCGCCCCCCCTTTATCTTGAGGCTGTGCCCCCTAGTCCTACTGTCTTTTTTGAGCGGGAACAGTCTCTCCACCTCTATCCTATCCATCCCATTCATCATCTTATACGTCTCAATGAGATCTCCCCTCATTCTTCTAAACTCTAACGAGTACAAGCCTAGTTTATTCAGCCTCTCCTCATAGCTCAATCCCCTCAACTCCGGTATCAGCCGAGTAAACCTCCTCTGCACTCCCTCCAGGGCCAAAACATCCTTGCGCAGGTGCGGCGCCCAAAACTGCACACAGTACTCCAGCTGCGGCCTCACCAATGCCCTATACAGCTGCAGCAAGACCTCCCTACTTTTATATTCAATCCCCTTCGCTATGAAGGCCAGCATCCCATTCGCCTTCCTGACCACCTGCTGCACCTGCAAGCTGGGTTTTTGCGACTCATGCACAAGGACCCCGAGGTCCCTCTGCACCGTCGCCTGCTGCAGTTTTTCGCCCCGTAAGTAATAGTCCTTCCTACCATTCCTCCTACCAAAGTGGACCACCTCACACTTGCCAACATTAAATTCCATTTGCCATTTCCTGGCCCATTCGCCCAGCCTATCTAGATCCTTCTGCAGACTCTCCACACCCTCCGCACAATTTGCCTTTCCCCCAATCTTGGTGTCATCAGCAAATTTCGACACCCTGCACTCGGTTCCCTCCTCCAGATCAAATACTCCAGATGTGATCTTACCAATGTCCTGTACATCCAAAATATAACCTTCATACTTTGGTATTCAGTTCCTCTCATAATAAATGATAACATTCTATCCAAATTACTTGTTGCGCCTGCATGCTATTGCCGTTTTGGCAACCTTTTTTGCCATCCATGCACTTGGGACACCCAGATGCCTCTGCACCTCTGAGGTCTGCAATCTCTCACCATTGAGATAATATGCCTTTTTTTATCTGTCCTGCCAAAATGGACAACCTCATAGTTTCCCCTATTATATTTCAGCTACTTGCCCATTCACCTAACCTTTCGTTGTCCCTTAATGTCCTCTTCGCAACGTACTTTCTTACCTATCATGGTGTCATCAACAAATGTAGCAACCATATCTTTATCTCCTTCATCCAAATCATTTGTATAAATTGTAAAAAGTTGAGGCCCCAGCACTGATCCTAGTGACACACCCCATGCCACATCTTGCCAACCAAAAAAAAGACCCATTTATGTCTAATCTGTTTCCTGTTAGCTAACCAATCATCAATCAATGCCAATGTGTTATCCGCTTTCTAATAACAATCTGCATTATTTCTTCCTCTCTCCTTTGTGAGAGACCTGGGATGTATTCAACTTTTAATATTTTATGGACAGCTATTTACCATTTTCCAACCTTTCAGAATTTTGAAAACTTCCATTAAATCTGTTCTTCTCCAATTTTTCTTGAACCTTTCTTTATCTCTGTGATCTCTCATCCTAGTGTCGTTCTAATGAATCTTTACTATAATCTCACCAGGTTGGACAATCCATTCTGTAATGGAATTGTCTGCATTGCTTATAACATTCCAAACTTGGCCTTAATAACGCTTTGCCCAAATTCAACATGAGTTTCGGCAAGGTTAAGGAACGTGTTTAAATGGACAGCACGGTATTGTTTATTTTTGTACAAAAACAGTGGCCGGAATTCTCCGGCCTTGCCCTGGACTGGGATTCTCCAGTCCTGCTGCAGTGAACGGAGATTTGAACGAGCACCAAATTCTCCACTCTTGCTGGCAGAGGTGATGGGGCATGCGAGATTGGAGAGTCCAAGCCGGTGTGTTGTTATATGAAGATATACAGATCAAACACTGCCGTGTTCCTGGGATGATCCATGCTGTAGTTACTGAGCATCAATCTAGAGTTTTAGTGGACATTGGTACTTATGCATTGGAGCAAAGATAAATCTTTTATTAATTGGTATTTAACCACTCCTACTGGTGGCCATGACTGAGAGTTTATATAGACATACATTCATCTCTCTCAATGTAAATACAAGCTCCCCCTCTTACTGTTAAGTTCAATAACAACTCTGAACTAGTTCCTCCGATAACATGATTGGCGCACACTACAACAACTAAAACTAAAATAGATAAAGCCTGCACTTATTCGATGATTCAAACCTCGGAAAATGTTAATGCTCATGATGGAAGGAACTTCCTTCCCAGTAACTGAACAGGCAAAAATCCCCACTTGGTGCAGAGGGTAATTTCATCACAGCTACCAGTGTGTTTCCCAATTACAATTACAGCTTTCGTCATAAGCTTCAGGTGAGGACTGAGTTCACATGCCACTCAGATCAGATTCACATCGGCACTCTGGAATTCCATGGATTTGATCATTTCTAAAGGACACATGTTTACAGGATAAAACTGCCTTTTATCATCAGTGTGAGAGTTCTTAGCTCAGACACCAAGCCCTAGATGTTCACGGAGCTGTCGAGACTCCACACCTTATCCCTCCAATTTTCAACACATCCTATTTTTTTGAGTATGGGATTGGGGACAGGAAAGGGGACTGACTCACACACGGGAAACCCAAACCCAGCCATTTGACCTCGGTGCAATCATTTTGCTGGAGTGAGGATTTTATCCCACCATGTGTGACTTGCAATATTTTTTAAGAGTTGACGTAAATGCTCATAAAGGGATGATAATGTCTATGGTACTGTCAAGTTACTTAAATCCCCTGCCTTTTAACTTCTGAAAAAACATGGCCTGTCTGTATCACTGACTTGAAAAGAATTGCTTGCAATCTCAACATCAGTTTGTTGACTTAACCCCAAGGGTTTTTATAGTATTATTACTGATTCCCCAACCCTGTCGTTATCACAGTGAGGAACAGGGGTGAGCTTTAAATATATGGTTTGATAACTTCAAAAAGTTATTAAGGGATTAGTTGCCTTTGGTGTAGGGTTATGAATACAAATGTTTCTTAAGGGATGAAGTATTTGTGGGGATTTAAATGTAGGGCGGCACGGTAGCACAGTGGTTAGCACTGCTGCTTCACAGCTCCAGGGTCCTGGGTTCGATTCCCGGCTCGGGTCACTGCCTGTGTGGAGTTTGCACATTCTCCTCGTGTCTGTGTGGGTTTTCTCCGGGTGCTCCGGTTTCCTCCCACAGTCCAAAGATGTGCGGGTTAGGTTCATTGGCTATGCTAAAATTGCCCCTTAGTGTCCTGGGATGTGTAGGTTAGAGGGATTAGCAGGTAAATGTGTAGGGATATAGGGATAGGTTCTGGGTGGGATTGTGTTCGGTGCAGACTCAATGGGCCGAAGGGCCTGTTTCTGCACTGAAGGGGTTCTATGGTTCTATGGTAGTGAGGAAGGTGAGTGCTAGAGAACAGAATATTGAACAATACAAGTAGAATGAAGTCCCAGGGACCTGAGACTCGACAGTCAGCAACCTCTGTGTCTGCCTCTGAACTGTCAGACTCCAGAATGCACCCACCTCACAAATGTAATCCCACAATTTGGGCACTTTTTTTTTGAGGTGGGTGCAGTGAGCCAGGAAACAACCCAACTCTACACACCCACGTCAGAAACAAATCCAGAGAAGAGTCATGTTCGACTCAAAATGTTAACTATGAGCCAAATTCTCCCAAAAAAACAATTGTGTCATCTTCAGCAGGAAAAGCAGTGAGAATTCCACTGGGTGGGCCAATGCAATCCAGACCATAATGCACCAACCCTTAGTCATGTTATTGGAGCTTGGGTAGATTCCCGTCGGCAAAGTGCAGGACTGAAGGATGTCAGCAAGACCAGCTCCTTGGAGATTGAGGCTCCATTTTTAATGCCATAGAACATAGAACATTACAGCGCAGAACAGGCCCTTCGGCCCACGATGTTGTGCTGACCAGTTACAAAACAATGACCCACTAGCCTAAACCAATCCCTTTTCATCCATAAACCTATCCACAGATCTCTTAAACGCCCCCAAACTAGGCGCATTTACAACTGCAGCTGGCAGGGCATTCCAGTCCCTCACCACCCTCTGGGTAAAGAACCTACCCCTGACATCTGTCCTATAACTACCTCCCCTTAATTTAAAATCGTGCCCCCTCGTGCTAGCTTTCTCCATCCTAGGAAAAAGGCTATCACTATCCACCCTGTCTAAACCTCTAATCATCTTATATGTTTCAATGAGATCCCCTCTTAGCCGCCTTCTTTCCAGCGAAAACAACCCCAAATCTCTCAGTCTCTCCTCATAGGATCTCCCCTCCATACCAGGCAACATCCTGGTAAACCTCCTCTGCACCCTCTCCAAAGCTTCCACATCCTTCCTGTAATGTGGGGACCAGAACTGCACACAGTACTCCAAGTGCGGCCGCACCAGAGTTGTGTACAGTTGCATCATGACGCTGCGACTCCTAAATTCAATCTCCCTACCAATAAACGCCAAGACACCGTATGCCTTCTTAACAACCTTACCTACTTGATTCCCAACTTTCAGGGATCTATATACACATACACCTAGATCCCTCTGCTCCTCCACACTATTCAAAGTCCTCCCGTTAGCCCTATACTCAACACATCTGTTATTCCTACCGAAATGAATTACCTCACAGTTCTCCACATTAAACTCCATCCGCCACCTCGCAGCCCAGCTCTGCAACCTTTCTAAGTCACCCTGCAAACTATGACACCCTTCCTCACAATCTACCACACCTCCGACTTTGGTGTCATCACCAAATTTACTAATCCACCCAACTATACCCTCATCCAGATCATTAATAAAAATTACAAACAGCAGTGGCCCCAAAACAGATCCCTGAGGCACACCACTCGTAACCGAACTCCATGACGAATATTTACCATCAACCACCACCCTCTGTCTCCTATCTGCTAGCCAATTCCTGATCCAATTACCTAGATCACCCCCAATCCCATACATCTGCATTTTCTGCAGAAGCCTACCATGGTGAACCTTATCAAACGCCTTGCTAAAATCCATATACACCACATCAACTGCCTTACCCCTATCCACCTCTTTGGTCACTTTCTCAAAGAACTCGATAAGGTTAGTAAGGCACGACCTACCCGCTACAAAACCATGCTGACTGTCTCTAATCAACTCATTACTCTCCAAATAACTATAAATCCTGTCTCTAATAATCCTTTCCAAAACCTTACCCACCACAGAAGTAAGACTCACCGGTCTATAATTCCCAGGGAAGTCCCTTCTCCCCTTCTTAAACAATGGGACAACATTTGCTGTCCTCCAATCTTCCGGTACTATACCAGAGACCAACGACGACCTGAAGATCAGAGCCAGAGGCTTCGCAATCACCTCTCTTGCCTCCCAAAGAATCCTAGGGTAAATCCCATCCGGACCAGGGGACTTATCTATTTTCAAACCCTCTAAAATATCCAGCACATCCCCCGTATCAACTGCAATACTATCTATTTTACACCCCTGCACCCCAGTGTCCTCCTCAGCTACATTCATGTCCCCCTGCGTGAACACCAAAGAGAAATATTGGTTCAATGCCTCTCCAATCTCCTTCGGTTCCACACACAACTTCCCTCTACTGTCTGTAACTGGCCCTAATCTTGCCCTAACCAACCTTCTGTTCTTGACATACCTGTAAAACGCCTTAGGGTTCTCCTTAATCCTATCAGCCAAAGTCATCTCATGTCCTCTTTTAGCCCTTCTTAACTCCCTCTTCAACTCCCTCCTAGCCAATCTAAAACTTTCTAATGCACTACCTGAGCCCTCAAGCCTCATCCGAACATAAGCCTCCTTTTTCTTCCTAACCAACGAATCAACTTTTTTAGTGCACCACGGTTCCCTGGGCCTACCAAATCCTCCTTGCCTGACAGGGATATACCTATCACAGACCCGCAATAGCTGCTCCTTGAAAAATCTCCACATCTCGGATGTTCCCAGTCCCTGTAATCTCCTAGTTCAATCAATGCTTCCTAATTCTCTCCTAATAGCCTCATAATTACCCTTCCCCCAGCTGAAACTACTGACCCGAGGTTCATGCCTATCCCTTTTCATCATTAAGGTGAACGTAATTGAATTGTGGCCACTATCCCCAAAATACACACCAACTTCCAAGTCTAGCACCTGGTCTGGCTCATTACCCAGCACCAAATCCAATATAGCCTCACCTCTAGTCGGCCTATCTACATACTGAGTCAAAAAACCTTCCTGCACACTTTGAACAAAAACTGACCCCTCTAACGAGCTAGAGCTATAACAATTCCAATCAACATGAGTAAAGTTAAAGTCCCCCATAACAATTACCCTATTACTTTCACTCCTAACAAGGATCGTCTCCGCAATCCTTTCCTCAACCTCTCTAGAACTTTTTGGAGGTCTATAAAAGACTCCCAACAGGGTGACCTCTCCTCTCCTATTTCTAATCTCTGCCCATACTACCTCAACAGACAAGTCCTCATCAAAGTTCCTCTCTGACACTGTGATACAGTCCTTGACCAATAATGCTACCCCACCCCCCCTTCTACCTCCTTCTCTACTCCGACTAAAGCATTTGCACCCCGGGACCTGCAACATCCATTCCTGACCCTGCTCTATCCAAGTCTCTGAAATGGCCACAACATCGAAGTCCCAGGTACTGGTCCACGCTGCAAGTTCATCCACCTTATTGCGAATACTCCTCGCATTAAAATATACACATTTCAAACCACATTCCAAACCCTGCTCTGCCCCTCCCCCAAAATGCCGTGCATTGCAGTCCCCATCTATGCCCCCCTCACTTTCACCCCCTCTACTCAGGATGACACCCCCCCTCTGAATCAGTTTAAACCACTCCGCATAACCTTCACAAATTTACCCCCCAGGATATTTGTTCCCCTTTGGTTCAGGTGAATCCCATTCCTCTTATAGAGGTCCCACCTTCCCCAGAACGAGCCCCAATTGCTCAAGTACTTAAACCCCTCCCTCCTGCACCATCCCCTCAGCCACGAGTTCAAACTTTCCCTCTCTCTATTCCTCTCTAAACTATCCCGTGGCACAAGCAAGAGTCCAGAGATAACCACTCTGTCTGACTTGGCCTTTAGCTTCCACCCCAACTCCATCAATCTCTGCTTAATGTCCCCTTCCCTTAGCCTTCCTATATCATGCGTCCCCACATGAATTATAACTTGGGGTTGATCTCCCTCTCCCCTGAGAGTCTTGAATATCCTCTCTGATACATCCCGGACCCCAGTACCTGGTAGGCAACACACCAGCCCTGAGTCCCTATCATTGCTACCGACTCTCCTATCCGTCCCTTTAACGGTGGAGTCCCCAATGACAAGTCCTAATCTTTTGCTACCCCTAACCACCTGAGCTTTTACAGTAGGCTCATCCCCAGAGACCTGCTCCCTTTGGCTATCCCCAGTTGATTCCTCCTCAACTGTAGCCTACAGGACCGAAAACCTATTTTGGAGGGGAACAGCCCCAGGGGATTGTCCCACCACATTCTTCTTTCCTCTCCTCGTGGCAGTGACCCAAGACTGGTTTCTAGGAGTGACTAACTCCCTATAACTCCTATCAATGTCCACCTCTGCATCCCGAATTTTGCGGAGCTCCTCTACTTCCACCTCCAACTCCTTTACACGCTCCTCCAGAAGCTGCAATCTAATACACTTCTTACAAGTAAAATCCTATGGCCCTGATTATCCGAGGGCTACAATGATCATTGAGGCCTCACCAGTTTGGTCTCTGTGGAGACCTGTAATGAATCCTATCAGCTTCCCATTGTGCTGGGGCCCCAGTGTTTCACAGGGTGTGTGTCAGGGTGCACGGAGCCCCAGTGTTTCACAGAGTGTGTGTCAGGGCACACGGAGCCCCAGTGTTTCACAGGGTGTGTGTCAGGGTGCACGGAGCCCCAGTGTTTCACAGGGTGTGTGTCAGGGCACACGGGGCCCCAGTGTTTCACAGGGTGTGTGTCAGGGTGCACGGAGCCCCAGTGTTTCACAGGGTGTGTGTCAGGGTGCACGGAGCCCCAGTGTTTCCCAGGGTGTGTGTCAGGGCACACGGGGCCCCAGTGTTTCACAGGGTGTGTGTCAGGGCGCACGGGACCCCAGTGTTTCACAGGGTGTGTGTCAGGGCACACGGGGCCCCAGTGTTTCACAGGGTGTGTGTCAGGGTGCACGGAGCCCCAGTGTTTCACAGGGTGTGTGTCAGGGTGCACGGAGCCCCAGTGTTTCCCAGGGTGTGTGTCAGGGCACACGGGGCCCCAGTGTTTCACAGGGTGTGTGTCAGGGCGCACGGGGCCCCAGTATTTCACAGGGTGTGTGTCAGGGTGCACGGAGCCCCAGTGTTTCCCAGGGTGTGTGTCAGGGCGCACGGGGCCCCAGTGTTTCACAGGGTGTGTGTCAGGGCGCACGGGGCCCCAGTATTTCACAGGGTGTGTGTCAGGGTGCACGGAGCCCCAGTGTTTCACAGGGTGTGTGTCAGGGTGCACGGGACCCCAGTGTTTCACAGGGTGTGTGTCAGGGCACACGGGGCCCCAGTGTTTCACAGGGTATGTGTCAGGGCACACGGAGCCCCAGTGTTTCACAGGGTGTGTGTCAGGGTGCACGGGACCCCAGTGTTTCACAGGGTGTGTGTCAGGGCACACGGGGCCCCAGTGTTTCACAGGGTGTGTGTCAGGGCGCACGGGACCCCAGTGTTTCACAGGGTGTGTGTCAGGGCGCACGGGACCCCAGTGTTTCACAGGGTGTGTGTCAGGGCACACGGGGCCCCAGTGTTTCACAGGGTGTGTGTCAGGGCGCACGGGGCCCCAGTGTTTCACAGGGTGTGTGTCAGACCGCACTGAGCCACAGTGTTTCACAGGGTGTGTGTCAGGGTGCACGGAGCCCCAGTGTTTCACAGGGTGTGTGTCAGGGCGCACGGGGCCCCAGTGTTTCACAGGGTGTGTGTCAGGGCACACGGGGCCCCAGTGTTTCACAGGGTGTGTGTCAGGGCGCACGGGACCCCAGTGTTTCACAGGGTGTGTGTCAGGGCACACGGGGCCCCAGTGTTTCACAGGGTGTGTGTCAGAGCACACGGGGCCCCAGTGTTTCACAGGGTGTGTGTCAGGGCACACGGGGCCCCAGTGTTTCACAGGGTGTGTTAGGGCGCACCAGGCCCCAGTGTTTCACAGGGTGTGTGTCAGGGCGCACGGGGCCCCAGTGTTTCACAGGGTGTGTGTCAGGGCGCACGGGGCCCCAGTGTTTCACAGGGTGTGTGTCAGGGCACACGGGGCCCCAGTGTTTCACAGGGTGTGTGTCAGGGCGCACGGGACCCCAGTGTTTCACAGGGTGTGTGTCAGGGCGCACGGGGCCCCAGTGTTTCACAGGGTGTGTGTCAGGGCGCACGGGGCCCCAGTGTTTCACAGGGTGTGTGTCAGGGCACACGGGACCCCAGTGTTTCACAGGGTGTGTGTCAGGGCACACGGGGCCCCAGTGTTTCACAGGGTGTGTGTCAGGGCGCACGGGGCCCCAGTGTTTCACAGGGTGTGTGTCAGGGCACACGGGGCCCCAGTGTTTCACAGGGTGTGTGTCAGGGCGCACGGGACCCCAGTGTTTCACAGGGTGTGTGTCAGGGCGCACGGGGCCCCAGTGTTTCACAGGGTGTGTGTCAGGGCACACGGGGCCCCAGTGTTTCACAGGGTGTGTGTCAGGGCACACGGGGCCCCAGTGTTTCACAGGGTGTGTGTCAGGGCACACGGGGCCCCAGTGTTTCACAGGGTGTGTGTCAGGGCACACGGGGCCCCAGTGTTTCACAGGGTGTGTGTCAGAGCACACGGGGCCCCAGTGTTTCACAGGGTGTGTGTCAGGGCACACAGGGCCCCAGTGTTTCACAGGGTGTGTGTCAGGGCACACGGGGCCCCAGTGTTTCACAGGGTGTGTGTCAGAGCACACGGGGCCCCAGTGTTTCACAGGGTGTGTGTCAGACCGCAAGGGGCCCCAGTGTTTCACAGGGTGTGTGTCAGACCGCACGGGGCCCCAGTGTTTCACAGGGTGTGTGTCAGGGCACACGGGGCCCCAGTGTTTCACAGGGTGTGTGTCAGGGCACACGGGGCCCCAGTGTTTCACAGGGTGTGTGTCAGGGCACACGGGGTCCCAGTGTTTCACAGGGTGTGTGTCAGGGCACACGGGGCCCCAGTGTTTCACAGGGTGTGTGTCAGGGCACACGGGGCCCCAGTGTTTCACAGGGTGTGTGTCAGGGCACACGGGGCCCCAGTGTTTCACAGGGTGTGTGTCAGGGCACACGGGGCCCCAGTGTTTCACAGGGTGTGTGTCAGGGCACACGGGGCCCCAGTGTTTCACAGGGTGTGTGTCAGGGCACACGGGGCCCCAGTGTTTCACAGGGTGTGTGTCAGGGCACACGGGGCCCCAGTGTTTCACAGGGTGTGTGTCAGGGCACACGGGGCCCCAGTGTTTCACAGGGTGTGTGTCAGGGCACACGGGGCCCCAGTGTTTCACAGGGTGTGTGTCAGGGCACACGGGGCCCCAGTGTTTCACAGGGTGTGTGTCAGGGCACACGGGGCCCCAGTGTTTCACAGGGTGTGTGTCAGGGCACACGGGGCCCCAGTGTTTCACAGGGTGTGTGTCAGGGCACACGGGGCCCCAGTGTTTCACAGGGTGTGTGTCAGGGCACACGGGGCCCCAGTGTTTCACAGGGTGTGTGTCAGGGCACACGGGGCCCCAGTGTTTCACAGGGTGTGTGTCAGGGCACACGGGGCCCCAGTGTTTCACAGGGTGTGTGTCAGGGCACACGGGGCCCCAGTGTTTCACAGGGTGTGTGTCAGGGCACACGGAGCCCCAGTGTTTCACAGGGTGTGTGTCAGGGCGCACGGGGCCCCAGTGTTTCACAGGGTGTGTGTCAGGGCGCACGGGGCCCCAGTGTTTCACAGGGTGTGTGTCAGGGCACACGGAGCCCCAGTGTTTCACAGGGTGTGTGTCAGGGCACACGGGGCCCCAGTGTTTCACAGGGTGTGTGTCAGTCTGCACGGGGCCCCAGTGTTTCACAGGGTGTGTGTCAGGGCGCACGGGGCCCCAGTGTTTCACAGGGTGTGTGTCAGGGCGCACGGGGCCCCAGTGTTTCACAGGGTGTGTGTCAGGGCGCACGGGGCCCCAGTGTTTCACAGGGTGTGTGTCAGGGCACACGGGGCCCCAGTGTATCACAGGGTGTGTGTCAGGGCGCACGGGGCCCCAGTGTTTCACAGGGTGTGTGTCAGGGCTCACGGGGCCCCAGTGTTTCACAGGGTGTGTGTCAGGGCACACGGGGCCCCAGTGTTTCACAGGGTGTGTGTCAGGGCACACGGGGCCCCAGTGTTTCACAGGGTGTGTGTCAGGGCACACGGGGCCCCAGTGTTTCACAGGGTGTCAGTCCGCGCGGGGCCCCAGTGTTTCACAGGGTGTGTGTCAGGGCACACGGGGCCCCAGTGTTTCACAGGGTGTGTGTCAGGGCACACGGAGCCCCAGTGTTTCACAGGGTGTGTGTCAGACCGCACGGGGCCCCAGTGTTTCACAGGGTGTGTGTCAGGGCACACGGGGCCCCAGTGTTTCACAGGGTGTGTGTCAGGGCACACGGGGCCCCAGTGTTTCACAGGGTGTGTGTCAGGGCACACGGGGCCCCAGTGTTTCACAGGGTGTGTGTCAGGGCACACGGGGCCCCAGTGTTTCACAGGGTGTGTGTCAGGGCACACGGAGCCCCAGTGTTTCACAGGGTGTGTGTCAGGGCACACGGAGCCCCAGTGTTTCACAGGGTGTGTGTCAGACCGCACGGGGCCCCAGTGTTTCACAGGGTGTGTGTCAGGGCGCATGGGGCCCCAGTGTTTCACAGGGTGTGTGTCAGGGCACACGGGACCCCAGTGTTTCACAGGGTGTGTGTCAGGGCACACGGGGCCCCAGTGTTTCACAGGGTGTGTGTCAGGGCGCACGGGGCCCCAGTGTTTCACAGGGTGTGTGTCAGGGCACACGGGGCCCCAGTGTTTCACAGGGTGTGTGTCAGGGCGCACGGGGCCCCAGTGTTTCACAGGGTGTGTGTCAGGGCGCACGGGGCCCCAGTGTTTCACAGGGTGTGTGTCAGGGCACACGGGGCCCCAGTGTTTCACAGGGTGTGTGTCAGGGCACACGGGGCCCCAGTGTTTCACAGGGTGTGTGTCAGGGCACACGGGGCCCTAGTGTTTCACAGGGTGTGTGTCAGAGCACACGGGGCCCCAGTGTTTCACAGGGTGTGTGTCAGGGCACACAGGGCCCCAGTGTTTCACAGGGTGTGTGTCAGGGCACACGGGGCCCCAGTGTTTCACAGGGTGTGTGTCAGAGCACACGGGGCCCCAGTGTTTCACAGGGTGTGTGTCAGACCGCAAGGGGCCCCAGTGTTTCACAGGGTGTGTGTCAGACCGCACGGGGCCCCAGTGTTTCACAGGGTGTGTGTCAGGGCACACGGGGCCCCAGTGTTTCACAGGGTGTGTGTCAGGGCACACGGGGCCCCAGTGTTTCACAGGGTGTGTGTCAGGGCACACGGGGCCCCAGTGTTTCACAGGGTGTGTGTCAGGGCACACGGGGTCCCAGTGTTTCACAGGGTGTGTGTCAGGGCACACGGGGCCCCAGTGTTTCACAGGGTGTGTGTCAGGGCACACGGAGCCCCAGTGTTTCACAGGGTGTGTGTCAGGGCACACGGGGCCCCAGTGTTTCACAGGGTGTGTGTCAGGGCACACGGGGCCCCAGTGTTTCACAGGGTGTGTGTCAGGGCACACGGGGCCCCAGTGTTTCACAGGGTGTGTGTCAGGGCACACGGGGCCCCAGTGTTTCACAGGGTGTGTGTCAGGGCACACAGGGCCCCAGTGTTTCACAGGGTGTGTGTCAGGGCACACGGGGCCCCAGTGTTTCACAGGGTGTGTGTCAGAGCACACGGGGCCCCAGTGTTTCACAGGGTGTGTGTCAGACCGCAAGGGGCCCCAGTGTTTCACAGGGTGTGTGTCAGACCGCACGGGGCCCCAGTGTTTCACAGGGTGTGTGTCAGGGCACACGGGGCCCCAGTGTTTCACAGGGTGTGTGTCAGGGCACACGGGGCCCCAGTGTTTCACAGGGTGTGTGTCAGGGCACACGGGGCCCCAGTGTTTCACAGGGTGTGTGTCAGGGCACACGGGGTCCCAGTGTTTCACAGGGTGTGTGTCAGGGCACACGGGGCCCCAGTGTTTCACAGGGTGTGTGTCAGGGCACACGGAGCCCCAGTGTTTCACAGGGTGTGTGTCAGGGCACACGGGGCCCCAGTGTTTCACAGGGTGTGTGTCAGGGCACACGGGGCCCCAGTGTTTCACAGGGTGTGTGTCAGGGCACACGGGGCCCCAGTGTTTCACAGGGTGTGTGTCAGGGCACACGGGGCCCCAGTGTTTCACAGGGTGTGTGTCAGGGCACACGGGGCCCCAGTGTTTCACAGGGTGTGTGTCAGGGCACACGGGGCCCCAGTGTTTCACAGGGTGTGTGTCAGGGCACACGGGGCCCCAGTGTTTCACAGGGTGTGTGTCAGGGCACACGGGGCCCCAGTGTTTCACAGGGTGTGTGTCAGGGCACACGGGGCCCCAGTGTTTCACAGGGTGTGTGTCAGGGCACACGGGGCCCCAGTGTTTCACAGGGTGTGTGTCAGGGCACACGGGGCCCCAGTGTTTCACAGGGTGTGTGTCAGGGCACACGGGGCCCCAGTGTTTCACAGGGTGTGTGTCAGGGCACACGGGGCCCCAGTGTTTCACAGGGTGTGTGTCAGGGCACACGGGGCCCCAGTGTTTCACAGGGTGTGTGTCAGGGCACACGGGGCCCCAGTGTTTCACAGGGTGTGTGTCAGGGCACACGGGGCCCCAGTGTTTCACAGGGTGTGTGTCAGGGCACACGGAGCCCCAGTGTTTCACAGGGTGTGTGTCAGGGCGCACGGGGCCCCAGTGTTTCACAGGGTGTGTGTCAGGGCGCACGGGGCCCCAGTGTTTCACAGGGTGTGTGTCAGGGCACACGGAGCCCCAGTGTTTCACAGGGTGTGTGTCAGGGCACACGGGGCCCCAGTGTTTCACAGGGTGTGTGTCAGTCTGCACGGGGCCCCAGTGTTTCACAGGGTGTGTGTCAGGGCGCACGGGGCCCCAGTGTTTCACAGGGTGTGTGTCAGGGCGCACGGGGCCCCAGTGTTTCACAGGGTGTGTGTCAGGGCGCACGGGGCCCCAGTGTTTCACAGGGTGTGTGTCAGGGCACACGGGGCCCCAGTGTATCACAGGGTGTGTGTCAGGGCGCACGGGGCCCCAGTGTTTCACAGGGTGTGTGTCAGGGCTCACGGGGCCCCAGTGTTTCACAGGGTGTGTGTCAGGGCACACGGGGCCCCAGTGTTTCACAGGGTGTGTGTCAGGGCACACGGGGCCCCAGTGTTTCACAGGGTGTGTGTCAGGGCACACGGGGCCCCAGTGTTTCACAGGGTGTCAGTCCGCGCGGGGCCCCAGTGTTTCACAGGGTGTGTGTCAGGGCACACGGGGCCCCAGTGTTTCACAGGGTGTGTGTCAGGGCACACGGAGCCCCAGTGTTTCACAGGGTGTGTGTCAGACCGCACGGGGCCCCAGTGTTTCACAGGGTGTGTGTCAGGGCACACGGGGCCCCAGTGTTTCACAGGGTGTGTGTCAGGGCACACGGGGCCCCAGTGTTTCACAGGGTGTGTGTCAGGGCACACGGGGCCCCAGTGTTTCACAGGGTGTGTGTCAGGGCACACGGGGCCCCAGTGTTTCACAGGGTGTGTGTCAGGGCACACGGAGCCCCAGTGTTTCACAGGGTGTGTGTCAGGGCACACGGGGCCCCAGTGTTTCACAGGGTGTGTGTCAGGGCACACGGAGCCCCAGTGTTTCACAGGGTGTGTGTCAGACCGCACGGGGCCCCAGTGTTTCACAGGGTGTGTGTCAGGGCACACGGGGCCCCAGTGTTTCACAGGGTGTGTGTCAGGGCGCACGGGGCCCCAGTGTTTCACAGGGTGTGTGTCAGGGCACACGGGGCCCCAGTGTTTCACAGGGTGTGTGTCAGGGCACACGGGGCCCCAGTGTTTCACAGGGTGTGTGTCAGGGCACACGGAGCCCCAGTGTTTCACAGGGTGTGTGTCAGACCGCACGGGGCCCCAGTGTTTCACAGGGTGTGTGTCAGGGCACACGGGGCCCCAGTGTTTCACAGGGTGTGTGTCAGGGCACACGGGGCCCCAGTGTTTCACAGGGTGTGTGTCAGGGCACACGGGGCCCCAGTGTTTCACAGGGTGTGTGTCAGAGCACACGGGGCCCCAGTGTTTCACAGGGTGTGTGTCAGAGCACACGGGGCCCCAGTGTTTCACAGGGTGTGTGTCAGGGCACACGGGGCCCCAGTGTTTCACAGGGTGTGTGTCAGGGCACACGGGGCCCCAGTGTTTCACAGGGTGTCTGTCAGAGCACACGGGGCCCCAGTGTTTCACAGGGTGTGTGTCAGGGCACACGGGGCCCCAGTGTTTCACAGGGTGTGTGTCAGGGCACACGGAGCCCCAGTGTTTCACAGGGTGTGTGTCAGGGCACACGGGGCCCCAGTGTTTCACAGGGTGTGTGTCAGGGCACACGGGGCCCCAGTGTTTCACAGGGTGTGTGTCAGGGCACACGGGGCCCCAGTGTTTCACAGGGTGTGTGTCAGGGCACACGGAGCCCCAGTGTTTCACAGGGTGTGTGTCAGGGCACACGGGGCCCCAGTGTTTCACAGGGTGTGTGTCAGGGCACACGGGGCCCCAGTGTTTCACAGGGTGTGTGTCAGTCCGCGCGGGGCCCCAGTGTTTCACAGGGTATGTGTCAGGGCGCACGGGGCCCCAGTGTTTCACAGGGTGTGTGTCAGGGCGCACGGGGCCCCAGTGTTTCACAGGGTGTGTGTCAGGGCACACGGGGCCCCAGTGTTTCACAGGGTGTGTGTCAGGGCACACGGAGCCCCAGTGTTTCACAGGGTGTGTGTCAGAGCACACGGGGCCCCAGTGTTTCACAGGGTGTGTGTCAGGGCACACGGGGCCCCAGTGTTTCACAGGGTGTGTGTCAGTCCGTGCGGGGCCCCAGTGTTTCACAGGGTGTGTGTCAGAGCACACGGAGCCCCAGTGTTTCACAGGGTGTGTGTCAGGGCACACGGAGCCCCAGTGTTTCACAGGGTGTGTGTCAGAGCACACGGGGCCCCAGTGTTTCACAGGGTGTGTGTCAGGGCACACGGAGCCCCAGTGTTTCACAGGGTGTGTGTCAGGGCACACGGGGCCCCAGTGTTTCACAGGGTGTGTGTCAGGGCACCCGGGGCCCCAGTGTTTCACAGGGTGTGTGTCAGGGCACACGGGGCCCCAGTGTTTCACAGGGTGTGTGTCAGTCCGCGCGGGGCCCCATTGTTTCACAGAATATGTGTCAGGGCGCACGTGGCCCCAGTGTTTCACAGGGTGTGTGTCAGTCCGTGCGGGGCCCCAGTGTTTCACAGGGTGTGTGTCAGGGCACACGGGGCCCCAGTGTTTCACAGGGTGTGTGTCAGACCGCACGGGGCCCCAGTGTTTCACAGGGTGTGTGTCAGGGCACACGGGGCCCCAGTGTTTCACAGGGTGTGTGTCAGTCCGCACGGGGCCCCAGTGTTTCACAGGGTGTGTGTCAGGGCGCACGGGGCCCCAGTGTTTCACAGGGTGTGTGTCAGGGCACACGGGGCCCCAGTGTTTCACAGGGTGTGTGTCAGGGCGCACGGGGCCCCAGTGTTTCACAGGGTGTGTGTCAGGGCACACGGGGCCCCAGTGTTTCACAGGGTGTGTGTCAGGGCGCACGGGGCCCCAGTGTTTCACAGGGTGTGTGTCAGGGCACACGGGGCCCCAGTGTATCACAGGGTGTGTGTCAGGGCACACGGGGCCCCAGTGTTTCACAGGGTGTGTGTCAGGGCGCACGGGGCCCCAGTGTTTCACAGGGTGTGTGTCAGGGCACACGGGGCCCCAGTGTATCACAGGGTGTGTGTCAGGGCGCACGGGGCCCCAGTGTTTCACAGGGTGTGTGTCAGGGCGCACGGGACCCCAGTGTTTCACAGGGTGTGTGTCAGGGCGCACGGGACCCCAGTGTTTCACAGGGTGTGTGTCAGGGCGCACGGGACCCCAGTGTTTCACAGGGTGTGTGTCAGGGCACACGGGGCCCCAGTGTTTCACAGGGTGTGTGTCAGGGCACACGGGGCCCCAGTGTTTCACAGGGTGTGTGTCAGGGCACACGGGGCCCCAGTGTTTCACAGGGTGTGTGTCAGGGCGCACGGGGCCCCAGTGTTTCACAGGGTGTGTGTCAGGGCGCACGGGGCCCCAGTGTTTCACAGGGTGTGTGTCAGGGCGCACGGGGCCCCAGTGTTTCACAGGGTGTGTGTCAGACCGCACGGGTCCCCAGTGTTTCACAGGGTGTGTGTCAGACCGCACGGGGCCCCAGTGTTTCACAGGGTGTGTGTCAGACCGCACGGGGCCCCAGTGTTTCACAGGGTGTGTGTCAGGGCACACGGAGCCCCAGTGTTTCACAGGGTGTGTGTCAGGGCACACGGGGCCCCAGTGTTTCACAGGGTGTGTGTCAGGGCACACGGGGCCCCAGTGTTTCACAGGGTGTGTGTCAGGGCACACGGGGCCCCAGTGTTTCACAGGGTGTGTGTCAGGGCACACGGGGCCCCAGTGTTTCACAGGGTGTGTGTCAGACCGCACGGGGCCCCAGTGTTTCACAGGGTGTGTGTCAGACCGCACGGGGCCCCAGTGTTTCACAGGGTGTGTGTCAGAGCACACAGGGCCCCAGGTGTTTCACAGGGTGTGTGTCAGGGCTCACGGGGCCCCAGTGTTTCACAGGGTGTGTGTCAGAGCACACAGGGCCCCAGTGTTTCACAGGGTGTGTGTCAGGGCACACGGGGCCCCAGTGTTTCACAGGGTGTGTGTCAGGGCACACGGGGCCCCAGTGTTTCACAGGGTGTGTGTCAGAGCACACGGGGCCCCAGTGTTTCACAGGGTGTGTGTCAGGGCACACGGGGCCCCAGTGTTTCACAGGGTGTGTGTCAGGGCACACGGGGCCCCAGTGTTTCACAGGGTGTGTGTCAGGGCACACGGGGCCCCAGTGTTTCACAGGGTGTGGGTCAGGGCACACGGGGCCCCAGTGTTTCACAGGGTGTGTGTCAGGGCACACGGGGCCCCAGTGTTTCACAGGGTGTGTGTCAGGGCACACGGGGCTCCAGTGTTTCACAGGGTGTGTGTCAGGGCACACGGGGCCCCAGTGTTTCACAGGGTGTGTGTCAGGGCACACGGGGCCCCAGTGTTTCACAGGGTGTGTGTCAGGGCACACGGGGCCCCAGTGTTTCACAGGGTATGTGTCAGGGCACACGGGGCCCCAGTGTTTCACAGGGTGTGTGTCAGGGCACACGGGGCCCCAGTGTTTCACAGGGTGTGTGTCAGGGCACACGGGGCCCCAGTGTTTCACAGGGTGTGTGTCAGGGCGCACGGGGCCCCAGTGTTTCACAGGGTGTGTGTCAGGGCGCACGGGGCCCCAGTGTTTCACAGGGTGTGTGTCAGGCCGCATGGGGCCCCAGTGTTTCACAGGGTGTGTGTCAGGCCGCATGGGGCCTTGATGTTTCACAGGATGTGCACCCTGGAAAAGTCAGCCATTTCACTGTCGGAGGGTGTTTGATTGGCTCTGGATGAGATTTCCACCCACATCGTGGGAAGAGGTCCCACCTGAGAGAGTTGTCAGCCAATCTGATTGGTCGACAGTTCGACGATGCCACAGTGAGCACTGGTGGGTGCTGGGGCTATAGGCAGTGCCCTGAACAGAAGGAGAGCATGGGAATGGGGTGAACATAATCCTGGGGCATTTCAGGCTGGCATTCCTCAGCAAGAGGCTTGAAGGAGGTTGGTAATGGAGGAGAGAGGGGAGGGGAAGGTTTGAGAGGCTGAGGGTAGGTTTAAAGGTGGAGTATATCTTGTGGAGGGGGGGGGGGGGCGGCGGAGATGTATCTGATAGATGTCGCAAGGAGGTTTCCCCCACTTCTTGCCCGACGTCACCTTGCCCAGTACAAGCTATCAGGCTACTTGCTAGGCCAGAGTCTCCCCCAACCGTGGATACAATAGAGGTGGAGTGGGAGGAGGCCCTTTATTGGCCACCAAATGTCCTCAAAGTGGCCAAGCGTGGGCAGGCCACCAAACACCCCAAACCCATGCCTAGGGCTAGGTTGAGGGTCAAGGGTGGAGGGAGAAGCAATGGGTATCTTATCAGTTGCCCTCCAAAATTCTCCACCACCATCAGCCTACCACCCTCCTCCTCACCCCACCACCCTCAAGCACACCAGTGCAAAAATCTAACCCAATGTTTCAGAACTTTATGAGGATAGGTTGAGGGAGCTGGGACTCTTTTCCCTGGAGAGGCGAAGGTTGAGAGGCGACCTGATAGAAGTTTATAAAATGTTGAGAGGAATAGATAGGGTGGACTCTCAGAGGCTATTTCCCCGGGTTGAAATGGTCGCTACGAGAGGACACAGATTTAAGGTGCGGGGAGGGAAGTACAGAGGTGATGTTAGGGGTAAGTTTTTCACTCAGAGGATGGTGAGTGAATGGAATCGGCTGCCGTCATCGGTGGTGGAGGCGAACTCGCTGGGGTCTTTTAAAAGACTTCTGGATGAGTATATGGGGTTTAATGGGATTGGGGGTTATAGATAGGTCTATAGATTGGTGGGGTTGATGTGATCGGCGCAACTCGAGGGCCGAAGGGCCTGTTTGTGCTGTAATGTTCTATGTTCTATGTTAACTTTCATCAGAATTATTCTGCTGATGAAATAGTTTTGATAAAAGGTCACTAGGCTGAAGCAGTGACTCTGTTTCCCTCTCCACTGACACTGTTGGGTCTACTGAGTTTCCAACATTTTCTGGGAGTTATTTTGCCAATTTAACTGAAGGGAATGCAGATTCTCAAAGTACTGTCTGGACTGGAATTTCTCTGGCTTAATCCCAAACTTTCAAATCACTAGCTGAGCAACATAACCACTACACTACTACATAGCTGCACATAGACTCTGGAGATGTGAAACACAGAGTCCCTACAGTGCAGAAAGAGGCCATTAGGCCCATCGAGTCTGTACTGACCACAATCCCACCCAGGCCCTATTCCCGTAACCCCACAGATTTACCCTGCTAATCCCCCTGACACTAGGGTCAATTTAGCATGGCCAATTCACCTAACCCGCACACCTTTAGACTGTGGAAACTGGAGTACTTGGAGGAAACACACACCGACTCAGGGAGAATGTGCAAACAGACAGTGACCCAAGGCCAAAATTGAACCTGGTCCCCAGTGCTGTTGTAAGGGGAAGCTGATGCAATTTTTTGAGAAAGTGGGCTGACAGAGCGGGAAATGGAGAAGTGAAATATGCTGTATAAACGCTTTGCAGGGGCAGGTGCTTAAAAACAAGTATGAAATCAGTTGCTCGCAGTCAAAGTAGTCATGGGTTGGGTATGATAAAGAAACATAGAACATAGAACATAGAACATTACAGCGCAGAACAGGCCCTTCGGCCCACGATGTTGCGCCGACCAGTTACAAAACAATGACCCACTAGCCTAAACCAATCCCTTTTCATCCATAAACCTATCCACAGATCTTTTAAACGCCCCCAAACTAGGTGCATTTACAACTGCAGCTGGCAGGGCATTCCAGTCCCTCACCACCCTCTGGGTAAAGAACCTACCCCTGACATCTGTCCTATAACTACCCCCCCTTAATTTAAAATCGTGCCCCCTCGTGTTAGCTTTCTCCATCCTAGGAAAAAGGCTATCACTATCTACCCTGTCTAAACCTCTAATCATCTTATATGTTTCAATGAGATCCCCTCTTAGCCGCCTTCTTTCCAGCGAAAACAACCCCAAATCTCTCAATCTCTCCTCATAGGATCTCCCCTCCATACCAGGCAACATCCTGGTAAACCTCCTCTGCACCCTCTCCAAAGCCTCTACATCCTTCCTGTAATGTGGGGACCAGAACTGCACACAAAACTCCAAGTGCGGCCGCACCAGAGATGTGTACAGTTGCATCATGACGCTGCGACTCCTAAATTCAATCCCCCTACCAATAAACGCCAAAACTCCGTATGCCTTCTTAACAACTTTATCTACTTGATTCCCAACTTTCAGGGATCTATGTACACATACACCTAGATCCCTCTGCTCCTCCACACTATTCAAAGTCCTCCCGTTAGCCCTATACTCAACACATCTGTTATTCCTACCGAAATGAATTACCTCACACTTCTCCACATTAAACTCCATTCGCCACCTCTCAGCCCAGCTCTGCAACCTTTCTAAGTCATCCTGCAAACTATGACACCCTTCCTCACAATCTACCACACCTCCGACTTTGGTGTCATCAGCAAACTTACTAATCCACCCAACTATACCCTCATCCAGATCATTAATAAAAATTACAAACAGCAGTGGCCCCAAAACAGATCCCTGAGGCACACCACTTGTAACCGAACTCCATGACGAATATTTCCCATCAACCACCACTCTCTGTCTCCTATCTGCTAGCCAATTCCTGATCCAATTACCTAGATCACCCCCAATCCCATACATCTGCATTTTCTGCAGAAGCCTACCATGGTGAACCTTATCAAACGCCTTGCTAAAATCCATATACACCACATCAACTGCCTTACCCCTATCCACCTCTTTGGTCACTTTCTCAAAGAACTCGATAAGGTTAGTAAGGCATGACCTACCCGCTACAAAACCATGCTGACTATCTCTAATCAACTCATTACTTTCCAAATAACTATAAATCCTGTCTCTAATAATAATCCTTTCCAAAACGGTTACTGCCAACCATAAAAAGGAGGAATAGGCGCCAAAGATAGAACAAGGGAAGAGAGATGTAGGAGGGTGAAGCTAGCTGAGCAGTTCACGATAAGGGAGTGTGGAAACCACAGACAGAACTAGCTGAGCAGTTCACGATAAGGGAGTGTGGAAACCACAGAGCAGTTCACGATAAGGGAGTGTGGAAACCACAGACAGAACTAGCTGAGCAGTTCACGATAAGGGAGTGTGGAAACCACAGAGCAGTTCACGATAAGGGAGTGTGGAAACCACAGACAGAACTAGCTGAGCAGTTCACAATAAGGGAGCGTGGAAACCACGGACAGAACTAGCTGAGCAGTTCACGATAAGGGAGCGCGGCGCGGGAGCCAATTAACAAGGGAAGGGAGATGTATGATAAACTGCATAGGCCTATAAGGCAGAATCATGTATTGTGTGTGTGTGTGTACCTGCGGGACTGCACCCTTTCTTGTAAGATTGAATAAACTGACGTAGAATGACTCCGCCGTGTCTTTGATTTCAAAAGCAAGGGGGGGAAAGGGAAGTGGGATCGGTGTCCCCACAGGTGTCTCTTTGGATGGGCTCGACGGTTGAAACCTAATGGTGACAACTAAGCCGATCGAGTTCCCCCCCAAGGATTAAGTCAGTTGCTCGGGTGTAATCCATACAAACTGACTGGCCTCGGGTTGGGTACCTCCTACTTCTCACACACTGTGAGGCAGCAATGCTAACCACTGATGAAGGCATAGAACATAGAACATTACAGCACAAACAGGCCCTTCGGCCCTCGAGTTGCGCCGATCACATCAACCCCACCAATCTATAGACCTATTTATAACCCCCAATCCCATTAAACCCCATATACTCATCCAGAAGTCTTTTAAAAGACCCCAGCGAGTTCGCCTCCACCACCGATGACGGCAGCCGATTCCATTCACTCACCACCCTCTGAGTGAAAAACTTACCTCTAACATCACCTCTGTACTTCCCTCCCCGCACCTTAAATCTGTGTCCTCTCGTAGCGACCATTTCAACCCGGGGAAATAGTCTCTGAGAGTCCACCCTATCTATTCCTCTCAACATTTTATAAACTTCTATCAGGTCGCCTCTCAACCTTCGCCTCTCTAGGGAAAAGAGTCCCAGCTCCCTCAACCTATCTTCATAAGGCATGCCTCCCAGTCCAGGCAACATCCTTGTAAATCTCCTCTGCACCCTTTCAATAGCTTCTACGTCTTTCTTATAGTGAGGCGACCAGAACTGCGCACAGTACTCCAAATGAGGCCTGACAAGGGTCCTGTAAAGTTGCAGCATTACCTCCCGACTCCTAAACTCAATCCCTCGATTAATGAAGGCCAGTACACCATACGCCTTCTTGACCACCTCCTCCACCTGCGAGGCCGATTTAAGAGTCCTGTGGACCCGGACCCCGAGATCCTTCTGCTCTTCAACGCTACTAAGACTCCTGCCCTTGATAGTGTACTCGTTCATCCCGTTGGTTCTGCCGAAATGGACGACTACACATTTATCCGCGTTGAAGTCCATCTGCCACTTCTCCGCCCATTCCTGCATCCTATCTATGTCCTGCTGCAACTTTTGACATCCTTCCAGACCATCCACAACACCACCGACCTTCGTGTCATCAGCGAACTTGCTAACCCATCCCTCCACTTCCTCATCCAGGTCATTTATGAAAATGACAAACAGCAAGGGTCCCAGAACAGATCCCTGGGGCACCCCACTGGTGACTGACCTCCATTCCGAAAAAGACCCATCCACAACCACTCTCTGCCTTCTGCAGGCAAGCCAGTTCTGGATCCACAAGGCCAAAGGCCCTTGGATCCCATGCCCTCTCACCAGCTCCACACACCCCTCGTGATGAATGAGCTCAATGAATTCTACACCTGTTTTGTACAAGAGGTCAGCAAAAGCATGGAAGCCCTGGGTCAACCTGTATAGGGGGCCACCATTGCCAATGTCAGAGCAACTTTCTCAAATGTCAACACACACAGAAAGTGACTGGCCTGCACTCAGATCTTGTGTGGATCAGCTAGTGGGGGTATTCGCAGACATCGTCATCCTCTCTTTACACCAATCTGAGGTCCCCATCTCCTTCAAGAAGACAACCATCATCCCTGTTCCTAAGAAAAACCAAGCAGTGTGCCTTAATGACTATTGGCCAGTGGCTCTGACATCAATCATTATGAAGTGCTTCAAAAGGTTAGTCATGATACAAAGCAATTCCAGACTCCCGGACTACCTGGATCCACAACAGTTCGCTTATGACCGCAACGGGTCCACAGCAGACACCATCTCTCTGGCCCTGCACTCAATCCTGGAATACCTAGATAACAAGGACACCTATGTCAGACTCCTATTTATTGATTATAGCTCAGCCTTCAACATCACTATTCCCACAAAATCTATCTCCAAACTCCATGGTCAGGGGCTCTGCTCCTGACTCTGCGACTGGATCCTGAACTTCCTAACTCACAGACCACAATCAGTAAGTATAGGCAGCAGCACCTCCTCCACAATCATCCTCAACACCCGTGCCCTACATGGCAGTGTTCTCAGCCTCCTACTGTTTGTTATGCAGCTATGGCTGTGTGGCCAAATTCCCCTGCAGTTTGATTTTCAAGTTTGCTGACAATACCACAGATCTCAAACAATGTACAGGACAGAGTACAGGATGAGATAGAGAATTTGATGAACTGGTGCGTCAACAATAATCTCACTCTCAATTACAGTAAAACAAAGAGATTGTCATCAACTTCAGGAAGTGTACAGAAGACCATGCCCCTATCTACATCAACTGAAATGAAGTAGAAAGGGTCGAGAGCTTCAAGTTTTTAGGCATCCAGATCACTAACAACCTATCCTGGTCCTCCCATGCTGATACTATAGTTAAGAAAGCCCACCAACATCTCTATTTTCTCAGAAATCTAAGGAAATTTGGCATGTTAGCTACTCTCACCAACTTTTACAGATGCATCATAGAAAGCATTCTTTCTGGTTGTATCACAGCTTGGTATGGTTCTGCCCAAGACCACAAGAAACTACAAAAAGTCATGAATGTAGCCCAATCCATCACACAAACCAGAACCCCATCCATTGACTCTGTCTACACTTTCCTCGGCAAAGCAGCCAGCATAATTAAGGACCCCACGCACCCCAGACATTCTCTCTTCTACCTTCTTCCGTCAGGAAAAAGATACAAAATTCTGAGGTCACATACCAACCAACTCAAGAACAGCTTCTTCCCTGCTGCCATCACACTTTTGAATGGACCTATCTTGCATTAGGTTGATCTTTCTCTACACCCTGGCTATGACTGTAACGTTACATTCTGCACGCTATTCTTTCCTTCTCTACGAACGGTATGCTTTGTCTGTATAGTGTGCAAGAAACAATACTTTTCACTGTATGTTACAATGATAAATCAAATCAAATCAATATCAAACCACTGTGCCACGTGCTGCCCTGAGAGAAAGGGAAATTCAGTGTGTCCATAAAGAAAAGCCAAATGCTGAGAATTGTAAATAAATTCTGATTTTCTTGCAATGTTAGAGTGGGTAAACAATCTGGAAAAGAAATGGGCAGATTAACCAGAGCTCCTGCTTACGACACTTTGAATCTTTCAGATACACACGGACTTTACTGAATTTCCACTATTACAAAATGTACCAGTTGGTAGTTTGAACACTCACCAGATGCCGATTTCCTCCCCGTCTTTGACCTTCTGCTTTTGTTTTGTAAAGTTTTGTTATCATCAGGAATAGTAACAATTATGAAATGAGCTTTGATAAATGAGCGCACTCTCGACCACAGCACCATTCTGGTCGGAAGGTGAAGAACATCAGGACCTATTGTCCAGTAAGTATTTTGCAAAATTTAATCTTTCAGTGAGTATTTGTCAAACCAAGGAGAATAGGAGAGTAAGGAAACTAACATAGGAATCTTTATTGGTTCAGTATTTGGAAGACACTGGATTGGAAACCACAGAACATGGTGTATGCATTAGTTTGTCCTGAATCAGGACAACTGTTTGAAGCACAGGCTGATGTATGGTTAAACGGGGAGAATTTGTGAGTGTTAAGAGAAGAATAATCAAAGGAACCAGCTGGGACAAGCCGAAATCAATAAGATCACTAGTGTAGTAGGGCAAAACCTAGGGAGCATGGGCTGCAGCAGGAGAGGAATGTATGGAAACGGTTAAATAGACAGCACTGGAATATCCACACTCACTACAGACAGACAGGACAAAATACCAGTAACCATATCTCAGAGCGCACTAAAGCCCAGGTGGTATTGCTGCAACGTTATAACATGGTGGCATAGTGACACAGTGGCTGGGGCAGCAGGGTGGCATAGTGGTTAGCACTGCTGCCTCACAGTGCCAAGGACTTGGATTCGATTCCCAGATTAAGTCACTGTCTGCATGGAGGTTGCATGTTCTCCCTGTGTCTGTGTGGGTTTCCGCTGGGTGCTCTGGTTTCCTCCCACAGTCTAAAGATGAGCAATTTAGGTGGATTGGTCATACTAAATTATCCCTTAGTTTCGGGGGTACTGGTTGGGGTAAGTGCATGGGGTTGTGGGGATAGGGCTGGGTGGGACTGTGCTCGGTGCGGACTCGATGGGCTGAATGACCTCCTTCTGCACTGTAGGATTCTATGAGACAACCATTTGTGAATTGATATCAATTATCAAAAGCCCAAAAGGTCTAGAGGAACCATTGTGCCTCCGAAAATTTAATCAAATATCCAGGAGATGGGATAATTAACACCCCATCAAAATCAGTTTGACAAACACAATATTATAAACAGGAGGTGCCCAGAAAACAATTAAAAACTAAAGCACACAAGACAATGGATGTAATCAAAAACTATTTCAAAGTAACTGTATGACGACCTGAAGTGGATGTAATGCTTTGTAATGTAAAGAAAGGTCTATAAGAACCTGTAAGAACCAATGCTGAATGGAGGAGCTTAGAAGCAAGATATACTTACAGCCACATGTTCTGCTCTCCCTCATGCATGTTGAACAAAGCTGTTTGTATTGAAGTTCCAGGTGGTTCGTTCATTCCCTCCTACAACCAGGGAGATGTGAAAATTCAAACGGAACACCTGGGTTTGATGACTAAAGCTAAACTGAAAGGTATACAAGAAAGGGAAACAGCCGACAGAGGCACAAGTTAAGATGGAGGCTATGGGCGGGATTTTCCCAATGAAGGCTCACCATTGTAATCCATTGTAATCCTACCAGGCTGGCCCACTGGTCGATTGTTGCGTCAAGCTGGTGTGAGAGGGCAAGAGGTGAAAAACCGAGTTTGTGCCCGGTTTCTTGCCTCTCACAATCTTATTGGCACTGTTTTGACAGAGAAATCTGCCTTGTGACAGAAAGGGCGTGAAGCCAATCTTAATATTAATGAGATGATTCACATGCCATTAACATGTCCCAGATGCCATCATCCAGGCTCACTTACCTTTGCCCCCTCACCAGTCGAGCTCCTCACCGACAGGAATCACTGATGGTCCCCACAAACTGGGGGGGTGGGGGCAGGGTTGGGCAGGCTGGCAGTGCATTCCTGGCACCTTGGCACTGCCCACCTGGCAACTTGATGGTGTCAAGGGAACAGGGGTGGAGCCTGAGAAGGAATGGAACCTGATGGTCGAGAGGTAAGGGAAGCTCTGTACAGCGGGGATGGAAGGGGTGAACTCTGCAGAGGAGGCAGTTGATTGGCAGAGGTGGTGACCGGGGGGGGGGGGGCAATGTCTATGGGGGTCATGTGGCGGACTGACAGGGAGATCTCCCAGTGGGAGATCAGGGCGCCTGCACTGTGGCACCCTAGGATTCAGCAGCTGGTTTCACCCCCGAGCTAAGCCTCCTCCTCCTCCTACTGGTGAGAATCACTTGACGGTTTCTATTTTGCACAGAGTGCCATAAATTCCTGATAGTTGCCTCAATTAAATAAAAAAACGAGAAATCCTACCTTTTCTCACCCATTAGAATTTTTTAGAAAAATCTTTGGCCTAAGTGTCAAAACAGCAAGAAACTGGAATGATCCGTGCTGGTCTGCCAAGCTCGCTCTGGACCAGAACTGTCCCACACACCCCTACGGACGTCATGCGCCCCCCAACGCACCAGCGGGATGCTTCCCTATCCAACACTGGGCCCTTGAGATTGCCAGATGCAATAGATGGATGAAGCAATGTGGAAAGTGTTAATCAGTAAGTTTAGAGAGCAAGTTTTTGCGTGGGATGTTGTCATCGCTGGTTTCGTAAGGCTGTTTGGTGTCTCACTAAGAAGTCTAGAGGTTTGTATAGTTGTACACAAACCACTCATTAATAACTCCTAATTATATACATATCCCCAAGGTGCAAATGTTGCCTGGGTGCAGTCCTATTGCTGGCTGCTTCTTTCCTACATCTATTTATTCTTTCATGAGATGTGAGATCAGTATTTCTTGGCCGTCCCTAGTTGCCTTGGAATTGCGTGTTTTGCTCCGTCATCTCAGAGAAGCAGTTGAGAGTCAACCACGTTACTGTGGCTCTGCAGTCACATGTAGGCCAGACTGGGTAAGGACGGCAGATTTCCTCCCCTGAAGGGCATTAGTGAACCAGATGGGTTTTTACAACAATCGATGATTGTCATGGTCGTCATTACTGGGACTAGCTTTCCAATTGCAGATTCCATTAATTGAATTTAAATTCCACCAGTTGGTGCAGTAGGATTTGAACCCATGATCCCAAAGTGTTAGCCTCTAGATTACTAACCCAGTCCCACTATTTCACTAGCTCCCCAGGGAAGGAACATGTGTACAGACAGAAGGAGGGGTGGGAGATGTTGAGGGTTGAGGGTGGATCTTAGCGATTTTATTAGTTTCAGGAAATGAGCTTTCTCAGGTTAATGATATGACCAGATTAACGTCAGATCTTAAAAGTGAACAGAACGGACAGGAACTGTGGGGCACCACCGTGGCATAGTAGTTAGCCACATACCATCGGGGACCCAGGTTCAATTCATGGCTTGGGTCACTGCCTGTGTGGAGTCTGCACATTCTCCCCGTGTCTGCATGTTTTTTTTCCACAGTGCGAAAGACATGCTGCTTACGTGCTTTGACCACACTAACTTCTCCATCAGTGCACCCGAACAGGCGTCAGAATGTGGCAACTAGGGGATTTCCACAGTAACTTCATTGCAGTGTTAATGTACGCCTACTTGTGACACTAATAAATAGACTTTAAATTTAAAATTAATGACAATGTAAAGCCAAGGAAACAGGCAAAACAGGATGGAAATCCTAAGTAAAATCCCGAGAGCTTTTTGTTTGCAAACAGAGATCAGTCACTGCCAAACATTGATAAAGATGATTAAGTCTCAGCAGCAAAGACAGTCAGAAAGGGAGAGAGAACCAGTTTGCACAAAGATATCTGCTGGAATTTACTGTCCTTCCACTGCAAGCAAGGACAGAGAATTTGGCGCTCAGCTCTATTCACTGCAGCTGGCCTGGAGAATCCCACCCACATGAACAGCAGGTAAATTCCAGCCATCAGAGCTAAATCACAAAGTGATCCATGTGAAGGAAATTCACGGCTCAGGAAAATGATCCAGCAACAACATCCCGGCTCACAAAGCATCAGGAAGGGTAAGGAGACTCCAGGGCATGAAAAGTAATACCTAAGGACAGCACAAGTTGGTGGCAGAACCATTTACCATTTATATAGATGATCTGGAGGAGGGAACCGAGTGCAGGGTGTCGAAATTTGCTGATGACACCAAGATTGGGGGAAAGGCAAATTGTGCGGAGGGTGTGGAGAGTCTGCAGAAGGATCTAGATAGGCTGGGCGAATGGGCCAGGAAATGGCAAATGGAATTTAATGTTGGCAAGTGTGAGGTGGTCCACTTTGGTAGGAGAAATGGTAGGAAGGACTATTACTTACGTGGCAAAAAACTGCAGCAGGCGACGGTGCAGAGGGACCTCGGGGTCCTTGTGCATGAGTCGCAAAAACCCAGCTTGCAGATGCAGTAGGTGGTCAGGAAGGCAAATGGGATGCTGGCCTTCATAGCGAGGGGGATTGAATATAAAAGTAGGGAGGTCTTGCTGCAGCTGTATAGGGCATTGGTGAGGCCGCAGCTGGAGTACTGTGTGCAGTTTTGGGCGCCGCACCTGCGCAAGGATATTTTGGCCCTGGAGGGAGTGCAGAGGAGGTTTACTAGGCTGATACCAGAGTTGAGGGGATTGAGCTATGAGGAGAGGCTGAATAAACTAGGCTTGTACTCGTTAGAGTTTAGAAGAATGAGGGGAGATCTCATTGAGACGTATAAGATGATGAATGGGATGGATAGGATAGAGGTGGAGAGACTCTTCCCGCTCAAAAAAGACAGTAGGACTAGGGGGCACAGCCTCAAGATAAAGGGGAGGCGGTTTAGAACAGAGTTGAGGAGGAACTTCTTCACTCAAAGGGTGGTGAATCCAAATACCAGGCTTTGGCACGATTCAAGAGCTGCTCTGCTGTGGCAACAAGCAAATAATTAACATTCTATATGTCATCCGCAATCCTGAGCACAGATGCCTGTGTTGTACACCCTCCTCAAAATAGCAGACGATGTCAAAGCAAATATTGTAGTCAACTACTTTAAGTTTGAGACGCCTGAGAGGTCCACCAGTGCTGATGCTCTTGACTAAGGCTTCAGTTCAGAATTGTCTTCAGTCTTTACACAGGCAGTGGTTTCAAATCCTCTACAGATGGCAGAAAATGTTCTTCTTTAGTCAGAGCAGTCAAAGCTCCAGACAAGCATCAACATACTTCATACAGGAGATACGGAGGAGAAGGAGCAGTAGCAGAAATTTGAGCCCGAACCTCAAAGACAAACAGTTACTGTCACAGAACCAGGAAAAACTGCAGTAATGAATCTGAAGCTAATCCTGGAGCATGAAAATAGTGACCATCTCACCAAGACAAAACTTAGAGAAGTACACATTTACAAAACAGTATGACTGAGATGGTGCTTTCCAGTCCATTGAAAAGGGTAAATACGTGGGGTTACCGGGATAAGGCCTGGGTGGGATTCTTGTCGATGCAAACTTGATGGGCCGAATGGCCTCTTTCTGCACTGTAGGGATTCTATGGTTCTTTCTTTGCGGGAGTGGCAACTCAACTTGTCTGTGGGAAGCCCCACGGTGTGATGTGACAAGCTTCAACTTCCAGAGCGCACCAAGAAAAGTCCCACACAAAATTAAGATAAAGACAAAATACTGCCGATACTGGAATCTGAAACAAAAACAGAAAGTGCTGGAAAATCTCAGCGGGTCTGACAGCATCTGTGGAGACAGAATAGAGCCAACATTGAGCCTTTGTCAGAGCCCAGCTGAAAGCTTAATGTTGTCGCTGTTCTCTCTCCACGGATGTTGTCAGACCTGCTGGGATTTTCCAGCATTTTTTGTTTTTGCTTGCCACACAAAATCAAACCGGAAGGAACAGGGATTTCAGAGTAAACTCAGGGAATGGAGAAGGAATTTAATGGAATTTAATTAATTGTGGTCAGAGTGGAGGAAGGGGGGGGAACATTGATCAGGGTAATGCAGGATTCAGTAATGGGGCCATTATTATTTTGAAATTAGATTACTACCCTGAACTCAAGAACTGAGCAGATTGCAAAGGCCTATTAGGGCACATATTAACTAAGAAAGCTTAGGGATTATAGAGGCCAAGTGTGTTTTCTGTCAACAGTTGTGATATTATTTATAATTATTAAATGCAGAGAATCGCAGTCAAACACATCTCCTGACATTCACTCTGTGGGTGCTGGAAATCTGAAATAAAAATGGGAAATGCTGGAATGGCTCAGCATGTCCGATAGCAGCTGTGGAGAAAGAGAAACAGTTCATGTTTCAGATCATGACCTTTCATCAAGAACTCTGACCATTATCAGGAGGTTCTGATGAAAACCTGTCGCTGTGAAAGAGAATTTTTAATGAGCTCTATTCACATGCAGCAGAACATGAGGGGGAGAGGAAGGTGGTCAGACCACAGGCTGTGAACCAGATTCCTGCTGGGACCAGCCTGTGTGTGGTTCCTTCACATGGCTGTTTGTAACCAGCTTCCGGCTTTCTCCACCAAACACAGATGTTGATGATCTGTCAGTGGAAAGACTTTTAAAGGCTCAGAATGGCTTCATTTGGTCACAGGAATAGAAGACCAAAGGCTGCCTTCTGTTTCATAGAATCATGGAATCCCTCCTGTGCAGAAGGAGGACGTTCAGCCCATCGTGTCAGTGCTAACTCACTGACAGAGATTTTACCCAGGCTCACTCCCCCGCTCTATTCCTGTAATCCCACACATTCATCCCACTAATCCCCTTAATCTACACATTTTGAGACACTAAGGGGCAATTTATCCTGGCCAATCCACCTAACTGCCATATCTTTGGACTGAGGGAGAAAGCTGGAGCATCCAAAGGAAACCCACACAGACATGGGGACAATGTGCAAACTCAGCACAATCATCCAAGACTGGAATCAAACCTGGGTCCCTGGCACTGTGAGGCAGCAGAGCTAACCACTGTGCCACTTGTGTCTCTGATGTCTCCCTGAGGGTCAGTGCTGTGAGGGTCCACAGTCAGAGAGGGACTGTTTCCTGTGGACAGGGGGAGGGGGCTAGTATGGTTGGAAGTGGCAAAGAGATAGGGGTCAGTAATGAACACCCTAACAACAGCTTTCAGTGCTGCAGGGGGTTCAATAACTTCACACGGGCAGGAAAAGTAAGTGATATTCCCCAATCAGATTCCAAAGTTACCCCTCCAACATTCCCAGCACGGCACTCCTCAGACCAGCACACCTTTCAGTTCCATTGGTCCCTTTCTCATGAGGAACTTCCTCATATCCCCATCAGCCTGATCTTACTAATGTTGCTGGACTACTAATCCAATACTGGGGTGGAGGGGCCGGGGGGTGGTGGGGAGGGTGTCGTGGGTTCAAATCCTATCACAGCAGCTTGTGGAATTTAAATTCAATTAATAAATCTGGAAATAAAGCCAGTCTCAGTAACCATGACAACTATTATCGGTTGCTGCTAAAACGCACCCATCTGCCATCCTTACCCGGTCTGGCCTACATGTGACTCCAGACCCACAGCGATGTGGTTGACTCTGATACACCCTCTGAAATGGCCTAATAACTGCTGAGTTCCACTCAGTTCAAGGACAATTAGGGTAACAAATGTTGGCCCAGCCAGTGATGCCTACGACCCATGAAAGAATTTTTAAAAAATGACAATAACATCTCACACTCACCCCCACAGTCATCCTCCTCAAAATATTGCCTTCCTCTCCTTTCCACATAAACCATTCCTCTATCACAACTCTCTACTCTCTCTTCCTGTAGGAGTTACAGGAATAGACCAGGTGGCACTGAGTTTATAGTCACCTCCATGGTCATTGGCAATACTAGGTGCCCACTTGGTCTGCTGGAAAGATATTGTACCAGGTTACGGATATCCCAATGACCAAGAGAAGTGAGCCTTCCCAGACACTGGTGCTCGGACTTAAAATCATAGAATCATAGAATGCCCATAGTGCAAAAGGAGGCCATTGGGCCCATCGGGTCTGCACCGATCACAATCCCACCCAGACCTTACTGTCGTAATCCTGCCTGCTAGTCTCCCTGACACAAAGGGGCAATTAAGCATTGCCAAACCACCTAACCTGCATATCTTTGGAGTGCTGGAGGAAACCGGAACAGCCAGAGGAAATCCACATAGACATGAGGAGAACGTGTAAACTCCATATCTACAGTAATCCGAGGTTTCTGTCAATGCATTCATAAGCAACAAAATTGGTGTCATTGCCATGGAGACACAGACTGGGTAGAGGTCTTGTACCTTCTTCAACAACATTTCCTTCCCAAAGTTCTGAGGTGTCATTGCTACACAATTCTATGCCCATTCCTTCCCTTCTTCTGACAAATTTACTGGAGTTCTATGAGGATGTGTCTAGGGCAGTGGATGGAGGAGAGCCGGTGGATGTGGTCTTTCTGGATTTTCAGAAGGCGTTTGACAAGGTACCTCACAAGAGGTTATTGCAGAAGGTCAGGGGACATGGAGTTGGGGGTAGGGTGTTAGCGTGGATAGAGGATTGGTTGTCAAATAGGAGGCAGAGAGTGGGGGTCAATGGATGCTATTCGGATTGGCGGTTGGTGACTAGTGGGGTGCCCCAGGGGTCGGTGCTGGGGCCTCAGCTATTTACCATTTATATAGATGATCTGGAGGAGGGAACCGAGTGCAGGGTGTCGAAATTTGCTGATGACACCAAGATTGGGGGAAAGGCAAATTGTGCGGAGGGTGTGGAGAGTCTGCAGAAGGATCTAGATAGGCTGGGCGAATGGGCCAGGAAATGGCAAATGGAATTCAATGTTGGCAAGTGTGAGGTGGTCCACTTTGGTAGGAGGAATGGTAGGAAGGACTATTACTTACGGGGCGAAAAACTGCAGCAGGCGACGGTGCAGAGGGACCTCGGGGTCCTTGTGCATGAGTCGCAAAAACCCAGCTTGCAGGTGCAGCAGGTGGTCAGGAAGGCGAATGGGATGCTGGCCTTCATAGCGAAGGGGATTGAATATAAAAGTAGGGAGGTCTTGCTGCAGCTGTATAGGGCATTGGTGAGGCCGCAGCTGGAGTACTGTGTGCAGTTTTGGGCGCCGCACCTGCGCAAGGATGTTTTGGCCCTGGAGGGAGTGCAGAGGAGGTTTACTCGGCTGATACCGGAGTTGAGGGGATTGAGCTATGAGGAGAGGCTGAATAAACTAGGCTTGTACTCGTTAGAGTTTAGAAGAATGAGGGGAGATCTCATTGAGACGTATAAGATGATGAATGGGATGGATAGGATAGAGGTGGAGAGACTGTTCCCGCTCAAAAAAGACAGTAGGACTAGGGGGCACAGCCTCAAGATAAAGGGGGGGCGGTTTAGAACAGAGTTGAGGAGGAACTTCTTCACTCAAAGGGTGGTGAATCTCTGGAATTCTCTGCCCGTTGAAGTGGTGGAGGCTGCCTCGCTAAATATTTTTAAGAAACGGGTTGATGGGTTTTTGATAAGAGAAGGGATTAAGGGTTATGGGGAGAGGGCGGGAAGGTGGAGCTGAGTCACGACAGATCAGCCATGATCTTATTGAATGGCGGGGCAGGCTCGAAGGGCCAGATGGCCTACTCCTGCTCCTATTTCTTATGTTCTTATGTTCTTCAAATTTCTATACTCCATCATAGAATCTCTACAGTGCAGAAGGCCATTCGGCCCATTGAGCCTGCATAGACAACAATCCCACCAAGGCTGTATCCCCGGAAGCCCCACGTATTTACCCTTAACACACTAAGGAGCAATTTAGCGTGGCCAATCCGCCTAACCCGCACATCTTTCAGACTGCGGGAGGGAACTAGATCACCCAGAGGAAACCCATGCAGACACAGGGAGAATGTGCAGACTCCATGCAGACAGTGACCCAAGCTGGGAATCGAACCCGGGTCCCTGGCACTATGAAGCAGCAATGCCACCGTGTCGCCCCATTTGTTGGGAGGGCAGATCCTCTCTGGCTGTGTACACAGGATTGGGAGGATCTCCTCCTTTGAGCTGTCTATCCCCTTAGTCATGGGGAGTGATGTTTGGCTAAGGGCGAAACAAAGCTGGTGTTGTGCTGCTGTTTCTCCTGCTTCTCCCTAAGTGTTGGTGTCACTGCTCCCCGTCAGCAGAGCTCCCAGAATGCAGTGAAGGCCAGCAGTAGGGATGTGCCGATCGATGTGAGAGACACCCATGGTTTCCAAACTGTTAGAAGTCACCCATAAAGCAGTGAAACAACGCTGTCACAACAAATCTTTCAGATAGGTAAGGAAGCAGGTATGTTGTATCAGACTTTCAAGGTTTGCCAGCCTGTATATTTCACAGAGCGATGAATCACCATTGGGCCCTTGCTGTCAAAGCCAGAATGCTGGGTTAAAATAAAACTTAATTGCTTTGTTGCAAATTCAGATAACAGACTCTTTTCTTTGACTGCCCCACACTTGCACCAGTTGAAGTGAAAGTAGCAGGGTTACGTTGAGTTTCCAAAAGGCCAGCATTCCGTAAAACCATAAGATATAGGAGCAGAATTAGGCCATTCAGCCCATTGAGTCTGCTATGCCATTTGATCATGGCTGATAAGTTTCTCAACCTCGCATTAGACATCAACATAGAATTCGTACTGTGCAGAAGGAAGCCTTTTGGCCCATCAAGTTTGCACTGACTCTCCAATAAAGGATCTTACTCAGGCAAACCACCAGCCCTATCCCCATAGCCCCACACATTCACCCCACTAATCCCCCTAACTTGCACATCCTTGGACATTACGGGGCAATTTTGCATTGCCAATCCTCCTAGCCTATACATTTTTGGACGGTGGGAGGAAACCGGAGCACCCAGAGGAAACTCTCAGGTTAATCGCTCTACCCGAGTTTAGATCACTCCTTGTACTAATCCCTCTACCCCAGTCTAGATCACTCCATGTTAATCCCTCTAGCTCAGTCTGGATCTCTCTCGGTGTTAATCCCCCTGTCCTGCTCTAAGATCCCTCCTGCCCATCCTAGTTCCCTTGGTGGGCTCGATTCTCTTCTCCTCATTGTGCCTGTGCCTCAAGCTTTGCTTATTGAAGAGTGCAGGCATCATTGCTCAGAGTTTGCCTGCGTAGTGTTGAAGAGAGTTACAGTGAGCTGATGCGCATGGTCTGAAAGCAGTGAGTCGCCCTCAGGGGAAGATCAGTTTCTTCCTCAGGGTGTGTCGGAGAACCAGGGGGATGGGCTCCTCCCCAGCCAAGTGGTGGTTTCTCAGCATTGTTTGCCTGTTCATCTCTGTTAACATCAACACCACATCACACATTCTCCTGCCTTTTCCCCATAATCTTTGATCCCCTTACCAATCAAGAATATGTCTATCTCTGTCTTAAATACACTCAATGACCTAGTCTCCACAACTTCTGTGGCAATGAATTCCAAAGATTCACCACTCTTTGGCCGAAGAAATTCATCTCTCTTCATCTCGATTCTAAAGGGTTGTCTCTTTACCCTCTTTATTCTGAGACTGTGCCCTCAGATCCTCGTCTCTGCTACCAACGAAAACATCCTCACCACATCCACTCTATCCAGGCCTTTCAGTATTCTGTAAGTTTCAATAAGATCCCTCCTCATCCTTCTAAACTCCATCAAATACAGAATCCTCAAACCCTCCTCATTCCCATGATCATTCTCGTGAACTTCCTCTGGACCAAAGGCCAGCACATCCTTCCTTAGATACAGGGCCCAAGATTGCTCACAATACTCCAAATGGGGTCTGACCAGAGCCTTTACAGCCTCAGCAGTACATCCCTGCTCTTGTATTCTAGTCCTCTTGAAATGAATGCTAACATTGCATTTGCCTTCCTAATTACCAACTCAACCTGCAAGTTAACCGTTCTTTGAATCTTTAAACCGAACGCGTAAATCTGTGTCCACCTTGCCACTTAAAATTCTGCCATAGCTGCCTAGTGTATCCAATGTTTTCTGTTCCTATCCCAGAGATATAGCACTCTTTTACAACACCATATTCACTTGGTTCCCAAAGTTAGTACAATCTGCCACAGCATTGCTGCGGGATCATCAGTCAAGAAGTTCAATAAATGACTCGTATTTTTGCATTTCTAGGTTGCTCCTCCTGAAGAAATGAATAATTCACTTGTTACAATTGCAGCCAATGCATCATGTCTGTTGGATGAGACGTTCCTCACATTAATGATGCCCCCAGCCCTTTCAATCTTCTTCGTTTTAGCTGCCAGCTTCAACAGCCTCACCCTTTGGATATTGTGCTTCCATGTAAAGAAGAAGACTCCCATTGATATTCTGATGGTCAATTTATGTGCGGGAGATCTGCTTTTCTCGCTAACCTACCCCTTGGTCGTTATTTACCACAGCAACAACAATCATTGGATATTTGGAAACTTCATGTGCAAACTCCAAACATTCCTCATCTACTCCACTCTGTTGACAAGCGTCTTCTTCTTGATGTTTATCAGCAATTATCGCTGTTATATGATTATCCAACCATTGCAGTCCCGGTGCAGAATAACTAAGAAATTCACCATCGTCCTGTGTGTTGTGATCTGGCTGTTGGCTGGTGGGTTCATGAGTACAACCTTTCTGAGAGTCAGGGTCTTCGAAATGAATAGTAAACTTTATTGCATGAGTTTCAATCAACCAAATGTACTGAAGCAATTCCAATCTTCCACTTTTCTATTATTTGTTCTGACCTTTGTGATTCCGTTTGGATCCCTGCTGGTCTCCACTTTGCTTATCCAAAAGAAACTGGCCAATTCTCCAGTAACATCCCAATCCCAAAGAGGCCAACATGCTATTAAGATGCTGATAGTAATATTGTGTATCTTCATTGTATGCTTCCTTCCTGCAAATATAATACGTCTCACCCTGGCTGTTGTGGACCGTAGTGACTGCACCCTGTTACAAAAGCTTGTGATAGTTTACTACTCATGTGTTCTCGGCCTCTATTTCAACGGTGTCCTGGACCCGATTGTGTATTTTTACGCTGGCACCAAATACAGGTCAAAGCTCATTAAGGTTTTTAAAGGCTTTAACTTTTGTAACAAACTCTCTGCAGTCTCCAGCAGTACCCACTCTACCACTGAGGGAAAACCGTGATGCGGTCCTGCAAATAGCCATGGATTTGGAACATGTTAACATAGAACCAGATTCACTTCAAAGGAATGTAACTTTTGCAGTAATTCCAGAACTTTAGTTACACCATTAACCTACAGACCAGCTTTAAACTAAGGCCAGTTGTCCTATTCCCATGTTTCATGATCAACCTTCTGGAACATAAGTTTATTCATTTTATCGGGTGTGGGTATCCCTGGCTGGGCCCAGCATTTACTGCCCATCCCTAATTGCCCTCCATTTCAGAGGGCTTTTGAAAGTCAACCACATCGCTATGCCTCTGGAGTCACGTGTAGACCAGACCAAGTAAGGATGGGTAGATTTCCTTCCCTAAAGGGCATTAGCAAACCAGATGGTTTTTTACAATAATCAACAATAGTTTCGTGGTCCAGATTTTCAATTCCACATTTTTACTGGATTCAAATTTCACCATCTGCTGTGGTGGGATTATGAACCCTGGGTCTCTGTATTCTAGTCTAGTGACAAGACCACTGCACCGTTTCTTCCTCATAGAGGAAGGGCAAATTCACACAGTATCCTGGCCAACATTCTTCCTGTTACTAACAGATTAGCAGGGCATTCTTCCCATTTATTAGTGGCAACTTATTGCTCTGTGCATAGTGGCTGGCGTATTCACCCAATAACAATGGCTTGAACATCAAAACTGAATCATTATGACTAGCTTTGGAAAACCTCTGAAATATGCAAGAATATTCTCTCTAAATATATATGGAAATTGTTTGCAAAACTGTGACTACATTTTTGGCTTTATAATATACCAATGTATTTTTGCAAGTACTTTTGTTATATATCAATAAAATTTTTGAATCCAGCATATTTCCAATCTGAAACTGTTATTAGGAAATAGAGCTGGTTTAAACAATTTATATTTGCATTGTGGATATTAGAAATAAAATATCAGTTTACGTTTGAGCTTATTTGGTGTTTCTATATTTGTGTGTTACGAAAAGGTTGAAATTTCAGTTGGCCTCACATTTAACAAAGATGCTTGCATGTCTATAGATTTTAGTTTCACTTTAAATTGCGAAGTCAGGTGCAGAGCGAGGTTCCCAGTTAAAGGCAATGCTGCAAGAGGCAGGCCTTGTGAAGTTGGCTAGCAACAAGCCAGAAGTCTGAAGTCATCCTAAGGTTAGTATCACCTTAATACAGCCTGTGAAGCATTGGTGTTGTTGACGTGATTGGGTACCTGAAAAATTACGTGGAGGCTTGAATACACATGGCAATCCAGAGCAGAGGAGTACGGAAAGAAGAGATTGAAATCTTGGAGATGGATCCTTGGTGAAAACATCGAAGAGAAAGCCTCGTGTGGAAGAAAATTTCAAGCGTTCTTTGAGAATGGAATTTGGAAACACTCGTATGGAAATCAGAGTTCCAGTGAGACCAGTTGGTTCACAGTATAGCATCTAGGGGAATTTGGTGAGAAGTTTACAGATGTTGTACTGGATGGCATCTGTCTCTTGGTTTCAGAGTACTGTGTGTCAGACTACATT
This sequence comes from Prionace glauca, assembly GCA_037974335.1. NCBI lineage: Eukaryota > Metazoa > Chordata > Chondrichthyes > Carcharhiniformes > Carcharhinidae > Prionace > Prionace glauca. Next base: position 41,344,615 of record CM075742.1, on the reverse strand, counting down.
TCACCCACTGGTTTATGTGGACTGTGGACTTACTGAGATCATGAGAATAAAAGATATGTTGCGACATGTATAATCTTTTATTAACCTGTACATAACTGTAAAGGTATAATGGAGTGAAGGAGCAGTGTAATATAGCTAATCTTTTCTTGCTTAATAAACATTCATTCTTTTGTTAAAAGTTAATTGGCATCCTGTGACTTTTTCATCCACATTTCTAAACAAAGACAAAAGTTATGATTTACTGAGCTAGAGTTCCACTCTGGGACCTGAGTGTTCAGCTGCGATCCTAACCCTGTGATTTCAAAGCTATCACAATAACAAATCAGGTGAAAATAAACGTTACTGGTTAAATATGAAAGATACAATTGAGTAATATAGCAATTTTAGTACAGAACACATAATATGCCATCAAGGACAAATTAATAAAATGTTAAGGGAATTTTAGAGTGCAGTCTAAGGAGGCTTGATTTAATACTGTGTTGATTTAATACTGTGATTTAATGCTGTGTTGAACCTAGTCAGGAGGAAAAGGAAGGTATACAAAAGGTTCAGGGAACTAGGAGAGGTTAAGGATCTTGAAGAATATAAGGACTGTAGAAAGGAGGTTAAAAGGGAAATTAGGAGAGCCAGAAGGGGTCATGAGAAGACCTTGGCGGGTAAGATTAAAGAAAATCCCAAGGCCTTCTATAAGTATGTGAAAGGTAAAAGGGTGAGAAGGGAAAGGATAGGACCTATAAAAGATGAAGGGGGAAAGGTCTGTGTAGAACCAGAAGAAATGGCGGAGGTGCTTAATGAGTACTTTGCATCAGTATTCACAGTGGAAGCTGATTTGGGAGATCTTGCTATGGACTTGCAGCAGGTGGAAAAGATTGAGTACGTGGACATTAAAGAGGAGGATGTGTTAGAACTTTTGAATTCTATCAAGGTAGATAAGTCGCCGGGACCAGATGGGATGTACCCCAGGATACTGTGGGAGGCCAGGGAAGTGATTGCAGAGCCCTTGGCGATGATCTTTGCGTCGTCAATGGAGACGGGAGAGGTTCCGGAAGATTGGAGGATTGCGGATGTAGTCCCTATTTTCAAGAAAGGGAACAGAGATAGCCCGGGAAATTACCGCCCGGTGAGTCTGACCTCAGTGGTTGGTAAGCTGATGGAGAGGCTTCTGAGGGACAAGATTTACGACCATTTGGAGAGGTTTGACATGATCAGGAATAGTCAGCATGGATTTGTCAAGGGCAGGTCGTGCCTTACGAGCCTAGTTGAGTTCTTCGATAATGTGACTGAACACATTGACGAAGGAAGTGCCGTGGACGTAGTGTACATGGACTTCAGCAAGGCTTTTGATAAGGTCCCCCATGCAAGACTTCTTGAGAAGGTGAGAGGGCATGGGATCCAAGGGCCTTTGGCCTTGTGGATCCAGAACTGGCTTGCCTGCAGAAGGCAGAGAGTGGTTGTGGATGGGTCTTTTTCGGAATGGAGGTCAGTCACCAGTGGGGTGCCCCAGGGATCTGTTCTGGGACCCTTGTTGTTTGTCATTTTCATAAATGACCTGGATGAGGAAGTGGAGGGATGGGTTAGCAAGTTCGCTGATGACACGAAGGTCGGCGGTGTTGTGGATGGTCTGGAAGGATGTCAAAAGTTGCAGCAGGACATAGATAGGATGCAGGAATGGGCGGAGAAGTGGCAGATGGACTTCAACGCGGATAAATGTGTAGTAGTCCATTTCGGCAGAACCAACGGGATGAACGAGTACACTATAAGGGCAGGGGTCTTAGTAGCGTTGAAGAGCAGAAGGATCTCGGGGTCCGGGTTCACAGGACTCTTAAATCGGCCTCGCAGGTGGAGGAGGTGGTCAAGAAGGCGTATGGTGTACTGGCCTTCATTAATCGAGGGATTGAGTTTAGGAGTCGGGAGGTAATGCTGCAACTTTACAGGACCCTCGTCAGGCCTCATTTGGAGTACTGTGCGCAGTTCTGGTCGCCTCACTATAGGAAAGACGTAGAAGCTATTGAAAGGGTGCAGAGGAGATTTACAAGGATGTTGCCTGGACTGGGAGGCATGCCTTATGAAGATAGGTTGAGGGAACTGGGACTCTTTTCCCTGGAGAGGCGAAGGTTGAGAGGCGACCTGATAGAAGTTTATAAAATGTTGAGAGGAATAGATAGGGTGGACTCTCAGAGGCTATTTCCCCGGGTTGAAATGGTCGCTACGAGAGGACACAGATTTAAGGTGCGGGGAGGGAAGTACAGAGGTGATGTTAGGGGTAAGTTTTTCACTCAGAGGGTAGTGAGTGATTGGAATCGGCTGCCGTCGTCGGTGGTGGAGGCGAACTCGCTGGGGTCTTTTAAAAGACTTCTGGATGAGTATATGGGGTTTAATGGGATTGGGGGTTATAGATAGGTCTATAGATTGGTGGGGTTGATGCGATCGGCGCAACTCGAGGGCCGAAGGGCCTGTTTGTGCTGTAATGTTCTATGTTCTATGTTAATACGTTGGAGCTTTTAGAAGATTTTAAATGGAAGTGAGATGGCAGTAGGGCAGCACGTTGGCACAGTGGTTAGCACAGCTGCCTCACTCCTAGGCTCGTAAGGCACGACCTGCCCTTGACAAATCCATGCTGACTATTCCTGATCATGTCAAACCTCTCCAAATGGTCGTAAATCTTGTCCCTCAGAAGCCTCTCCATCAGCTTACCAACCACTGAGGTCAGACTCACCGGGCGGTAATTTCCCGGGCTATCTCTGTTCCCTTTCTTGAAAATAGGGACTACATCCGCAATCCTCCAATCTTCCGGAACCTGGACCTGGACTCAATTCCCAGCATGGGTCACTGTCTGTGGAGTCTGCATGTTCTCCCCATGTCTGCATGGGTATCTTTTAGGTGCTCTGGTTTCCTCCACAGTCCAAAAGACATGCCGGTTAGATGCATTGGTCATGCTAAATTTTCCCTCCGTGTATCCGGACAGGCGCCAGAGTGTGGATTTTCACAGTAACTCCATTACAGCGTTGATGTAAGCCTACTTGTGACACTAATAAATAAACTTTAAACTTTAAAAATGTTAAGGCTTAGAGAGAAGCTTTAGAATGCAGAACAAAAGGGAAATTAGGTTAAATCAGGTTAAAAGGGAAATTAGGAGAGCCAGAAGGGGTCATGAGAAGACCTTGGCGGGTAAGATTAAGGAAAATTAAGGAAAATCCCAAGGCCTTCTATAAATATGTGAAAGGTAAAAGGGTGAGAAGGGAAAGGATAGGACCTATAAAAGGTGAAGGGGGAAAGGTCTGTGTGGAACCAGAAGAAATGGCGGAGGTGCTTAATGAGTACTTTGCCTCAGTATTCACAGTGGAAACTGATCTGGGAGATCTTGCTATGGACTTGCAGCAGATGGATAAGATTGAGTGCGTGGACATTAAGGAGGAGGATGTGTTAGAACTTTTGAACTCTATCAAAATAGATAAGTCGCCGGGACCAGATGGGATGTACCCCAGGATACTGTGGGAGGCGAGGGAAGTGATTGCAGAGCCCCTGGCGATGATCTTTGCATTGTCAATGGAGACGGGAGAGGTTCTGGAAGATTGGAGGATTGCGGATGTAGTCCCTATTTTCAAGAAAGGGAACAGAGATAGCCCGGGAAATTACCGCCCGGTGAGTCTGACCTCAGTGGTTGGTAAGCTGATGGAGAGGCTTCTGAGGGACAAGATTTACGACCATTTGGAGAGGTTTGACATGATCAGGAATAGTCAGCATGGATTTGTCAAGGGCAGGTCGTGCCTTACGAGCCTAGTTGAGTTCTTCGATAATGTGACTGAACACATTGACGAAGGAAGTGCCGTGGACGTAGTGTACATGGACTTCAGCAAGGCATTTGATAAGGTCCCCCATGCAAGACTTCTTGAGAAGGTGAGAGGGCATGGGATCCAAGGGCCTTTGGCCTTGTGGATCCAGAACTGGCTTGCCTGCAGAAGGCAGAGAGTGGTTGTGGATGGGTCTTTTTCAGAATGGAGGTCAGTCACCAGTGGGGTGCCCCAGGGATCTGTTCTGGGACCCTTGCTGTTTGTCATTTTCATAAATGACCTGGATGAGGAAGTGGAGGGATGGGTTAGCAAGTTCGCTGATGACACGAAGGTCGGCGGTGTTGTGGATGGTCTGGAAGGATGTCAAAAGTTGCAGCAGGACATAGATAGGATGCAGGAATGGGCGGAGAAGTGGCAGATGGACTTCAACGCGGATAAATCTGTAGTCGTCCATTTCGGCAGAACCAACGGGATGAACGAGTACACTATCAAGGGCAGGAGTCTTAGTAGCGTTGAAGAGCAGAAGGATCTCGGGGTCCGGGTCCACAGGACTCTTAAATCGGCCTCGCAGGTGGAGGAGGTAGTCAAGAAGGCGTATGGTGTACTGGCCTTCATTAATCGAGGGATTGAGTTTAGGAGTCGGGAGGTAATGCTGCAACTTTACAGGACCCTCGTCAGGCCTCATTTGGAGTACTGTGCGCAGTTCTGGTCGCCTCACTATAGGAAAGACGTAGAAGCTATTGAAAAGGTGCAGAGGAGATTTACAAGGATGTTGCCTGGACTGGGAGGCATGCCTTATGAGGATAGGTTGAGGGAGCTGGGACTCTTTTCCCTAGAGAGGCGAAGGTTGAGAGGCGACCTGATAGAAGTTTATAAAATGTTGAGAGGAATAGATAGGGTGGACTCTCAGAGGCTATTTCCCCGGGTTGAAATGGTCACTACGAGAGGACACAGATTTAAGGTGAAGGGAAGGAAGTACAGAGGTGATGTTAGGGGTAAGTTTTTCACTCAGAGAGTGGTGAGTGAATGGAATCGGCTGCCGTCATCGGTGGTGGAGGCGAACTCGCTGGGGTCTTTTAAAAGACTTCTGGATGAGTATATGGAGTTTAATGGGATTGGGGGTTATAGATAGGTCTATAGATTGGTGGGGTTGATGTGATCGGCGCAACTCGAGGGCCGAAGGGCCTGTTTGTGCTGTAATGTTCTATGTTCTATGTTCAAAACTAGTGGGATGAAACTAAATACCTAAAATCTAATTTTAAGGTCTTATGTTCTTGTTCTGAATCTCATTACCAATGGAAAACATTATTTCAGCATTTATGTTGTTCTTTGGTGGGATATGGGTGTCACTGGTTAGACCAGTGTTTGTTGTTCATTCATAATTGCTCTCGGGAATGTGCTGGTGGGCCGCTTTCTTGAACTGCCGTGGTCTGTGTGGTTCCTCTATTAGTTACAGCCCCTTTCATAAAGTTTAAGGTTTAATTAGTATTGGCATAAATAGGTTTACATTAACACTGCAATGAAGTTACTGTGAAAATAATGTCAGAGTCAGATCTTGCTCCATTTAAAGAGAAGGTCACACAGCTCCGTACCACTGCTTGAGCTGCTGACTGTTCCTAAAAACATTAGGATGATAATTGAGAAGAACACACTTGCTTGACAATTAACTTTCCAGGAAATGGAAAGATGGTGAAAAGGGGAAGAGATTTTCCCTGCTGCATGCTGCAATAAGTACAATACATGCCATACATAGGTGGGTGTGGTTAGCACTGCAGCCTCACAACCTCTGGTGGTTATCACAATGTGGGTATGCCAGCGTTGGACTGGCGTAAACACAAGCACATTATTATCACAAGCACATCAGTGGGAGATTGGACACTTTCTAAATTAAGATAGTGAGGCAGCTAAGGTCTTTCTTCACCGTTCAACTATTGGTGAATCTCAGTGAGAAAGACAGATGAATATATTGATCAAAATTCTTGACCAAGACATTAAACTGCCTCTTTATTTAACAGCATTTCTGTTTCTGTTCAAAGAAGCAGCACTTTCCATTGCCCAGTTTGTCAAATCAATGGTCCACTTCTGACCTGTAGCCTGAAATGCAGAGATCTTTCCTAGTCTAGGCTGACACTACTGAGTGCAATATTGAGAGTGCTGCACTGATCGAGGTGCCATCTTTTGGGTGAGATGTTGATCCAAGGTGGAGCCTTGGATCAACATCAATTCTGGTCAACATAAGAGATCCCATGGCACTATTTTGAAGAAAAAAGCAACGGTATTTAAATCTTGTCCGATTTTCCTTGTGTTCAGCTCTGACAAAAGGGTCATTCTGATGGCGCTTTCCCCGCCGATGCTGTCAGACCTGCTGAGATTTTTCAGCATTTTTTGTTTTTGTTTCAGGTTCCAGTACCTGTAGTAATTTGCGTCCATCTTGATATTTAATTGCCAATGTGCTGGTCAATGCTTACCCTCAACGTTGCAAAACCAGATTGAGCTGCCACTATCACTGTTACAATCATGTCAGAAGTGGTAGAATGGTTCTCGTCTTATCCTACTCTTTGTTTGACTGTACCAGCTTCTTTTTAAAGAATATGTTTGCCAATTCAGTAAATGTTTTAACTCTTTATGTGCTGTGACTGTAAAAGATACACACGTACAGGTTTTTGAGAAATCTTTCAAAAATAGCATTTATTGCACATAACACCTAACACCCTACCTAAACAAAAAATGCTTTGACACATCACACAGACAGCAGTTGCTTGGCTGATTTTTAAAACACTGCTTGCAGTGTGTGGATAGTCAAACAGGCAGGATGGATGGAAAGAGCGAACGACTAAGAGTGAGAGAGAACCCATACACAGGGTCCTGTTTCTTCTGCATCTCATTTGCTTCCGTTCTGTGGCTTGAAAAAACAGTTTCTTAAATCACAAAACAGGGTCAGTTGTCGCATCATGTAATCCCCTCGAGCTAACTGACCAGTCATGGTCATAGCAAGTTGATTCCAGATCATGAGTAGATTATGGCTGTAAGTGTTCCCATTTCAGGCAGGGCCCATTGTCCTAAACAATTATTTCTAATAGCTTGTTCCTCACCCACTTGAATACACAGGTGATTGTCTGAATGGTTCAGGAAATTGGCCATTCACATTCTTCGAAGGTGACTGTCTCTGATGGGTTCTTTCAGAAACTCAGATTCCATTTTAATTGCTTTTGAATTTGCGGATTACTGGGTGTCCTCTTGGAAGCTGCTGCCTTGATTCACTGAAATTCTATTGCTCCATTGAAAACTCAGCTAGTGGCTTCAGCCCAATAAATAAGTGTTTTTTGATATGAGGCATTGGTTGCCACCAGTCACTGTGCTAAGTTTCCTGTGTGCATATTGGCTGTCTCATTTCCTACATTACATTAGTGACGTCAAAATTTACTTCATTTGCTGAAGAGTGCCAAACACTACAGAGGTGTTTTTTTCCAAATTATGTCATCACTGTTGAGAGGTATAGTAATAATTGCAAAACAAAGTTCAACGTTCATTATTTGCAGCATTATCACGCATGTAAGCTGAAGCACAGAGAGAAGACAATCTGGTAAGGTGATTGAATTTTGTCACTTCTATCAGTAATTGCAAAATAGTGAAATGTGTTTATGCTTGTCCCTCAACAGGACCAAAATAAAACTCAGTAGCAAGGTTTTAGGTTCAATGTCACATTCAGTTAGAAGTCTCACAACACCAGGTTAAAGTTCAACAAGTTTATTTGATAGTAAACCCACAAGCTTTCGGGGTTTGCCCCTTCATCAGGTGAGTGGAGAGTTCTGGTCTCAATAGAGCATATAAAGGCACACACAATTTACAGAATACCGTGTTGTGAATACTGTGTAACCTGGTGTTGTGAGACTTCTTACTGGGTTTACCCCAGTCCAATGCCGGCATCTCCACATCATGATATTCAGTTAACCAGTGATGGGGGGATTTCAGATAACTGCAGTGCAACTAGGCAAAGGAGGGATAAATATTCTTTTTTAAAACTCTGTAATCCCTGTACCAAAAGTTTTTTTTTGTGAATGATAGATGATTGAGAGAGAGAGACATGCACAGAGAGATAAAACGAGAGAGACAGAGAGAGACACGCACAGAGAGATAGAACGAGAGAGACAGAGAGAGACACGCACAGAGAGATAGAACGAGAAAGAGAGACACGCACAGAGAGATAGAACGAGAGAGAGAGAGACACGCACAGAGAGATAGAACGAGAGAGAGAGAGACACGCACAGAGAGATAGAACGAGAGAGAGAGAGACACGCACAGAGAGGTAGAACGAGAGAGAGAGACACGCACAGAGAGATAGAACGAGAGAGAGAGAGACACGCACAGAGATAAAATGAGAGAGACACGCACAGAGATAAAACGAGAGAGAGAGAGACGCACACAGAGATAAAACGAGAGAGACGCACACAGAGATAAAACGAGAGAGACGCACACAGAGATAAAACGAGAGAGACGCACACAGAGATAAAACGAGAGAGACGCACACAGAGATAAAACGAGAGAGACGCACACAGAGATAAAACGAGAGAGACGCACACAGACAGGATGAGAGAGACGCACACAGACAGGACGAGAGAGACGCACACAGATAGGACGAGAGAGACGCACACAGACAGGACGAGAGAGACGCACACAGACAGGACGAGAGAGACGCACACAGACAGGACGAGAGAGACGCACACAGACAGGACGAGAGAGAGAGGGACAGACGCAGACAGACAGGACGGGAGAGAGACAGACGCAGACATACAGGACGAGAGAGAGACAGACGCAGACATACAGGACGAGAGAGAGACAGACGCAGACAGACAGGACGAGAGAGAGACAGACGCAGACAGACAGGACGAGAGAGAGACAGACGCAGACAGACAGGACGAGAGAGAGACAGACGCAGACAGACAGGACGAGAGAGAGACAGACGCACACAGACAGGACGAGAGAGAGACAGACGCACACAGACAGGACGGGAGAGAGACAGACGCACACAGACAGGACGAGAGAGAGACAGACGCACACAGACAGGACGAGAGAGAGACAGATGCACACAGACAGGACGAGAGAGAGACAGACGCACACAGACAGGACGAGAGAGAGACAGACGCACACAGACAGGACGAGAGAGAGACAGACGCACACAGACAGGACGAGAGAGAGACAGACGCACACAGACAGGACGAGAGAGAGACAGACGCACACAGACAGGACGAGAGAGAGACAGACACACACAGACAAGACGAGAGAGAGACAGACGCACACAGACAGGACGAGAGAGAGACAGACGCACACAGACAGGACGAGAGAGAGACAGACGCACACAGACAGGACGAGAGAGAGACAGACGCAGACAGACAGGACGAGAGAGAGACAGACGCACACACAGAACAAGAGAGAGACATACACACACAGACAGGACGAGAGAGAGACAGACGCACACAGACAGGACGAGAGAGAGACATACACACACAGACAGGACGAGAGAGAGACAGACGCACACACAGAACAAGAGAGAGACATACACACACAGACAGGACAAGAGAGAGACAGACGCACACAGACAGGACGAGAGAGAGACAGACGCAGACAGACAGGACGAGAGAGCGACAGACGCACACAGACAGGACGAGAGAGCGACAGACGCACACAGACAGGACGAGAGAGAGACAGACGCACACACAGAACAAGAGAGAGACATACACACACAGAACGAGAGAGATACACACACACACAGAACGAGAACACACACACAAAGTCGGAGGTGTGGTAGATTGTGAGGAAGGGTGTCATAGTTTGCAGGATGACTTAGAAAGGTTGCAGAGCTGGGCTGAGAGGTGGCGGATGGAGTTTAATGTGGAGAAGTGTGAGGTAATTCATTTCGGTAGGAATAACAGATGTGTTGAGTATAGGGCTAACGGGAGGACTTTGAATAGTGTGGAGGAGCAGAGGGATCTAGGTGTATGTGTACATAGATCCCTGAAAGTTGGGAATCAAGTAGATAAGGTTGTTAAGAAGGCATATGGTGTCTTGGCGTTTATTGGTAGGGGGATTGAATTTAGGAGTCGCAGCGTCATGTTGCAACTGTACACAACTCTGGTGCGGCCACACTTGGAGTTTTGTGTGCAGTTCTGGTCCCCACATTACAGGAAGGATGTAGAGGCTTTGGAGAGGGTGCAGAGGAGATTTACCAGGATGTTGCCTGGTATGGAGGGGAGATCCTATGAGGAGAGACTGAGAGATTTGGGGTTGTTTTCGCTGGAAAGAAGGCTGCTAAGAGGGGATCTCATTGAAACATATAAGATGATTCGAGGTTTAGACAGGGTAGATAGTGATAGCCTTTTTCCTAGGATGGAGAAAGCTAGCACGAGGGGGCACGATTTTAAATTAAGGGGGGGTAGTTATAGGACAGATGTCAGGGGTAGGTTCTTTACCCAGAGGGTGGTGAGGGACTGGAATGCCCTGCCAGCTGCAGTTGTAAATGCACCTAGTTTGGGGGCGTTTAAGAGATCTGTGGATAGGTTTATGGATGAAAAGGGATTGGTTTAGGCTAGTGGGTCATTGTTTTGTAACCGGTCGGCGCAACATCGTGGGCCGAAGGGCCTGTTCTGCGCTGTAATGTTCTATGTTCTATGAGAGAGATACACACACACACACACACAGAACGAGAGAGACACACACAGAGACAGAAAGAGAGAGAGATAGAGTGAGAGGTAGAAAGATGGGGGTTGGGGGTGGAGGCAGGGAGAGAAAGACATCAGGCTAACTGTACTGTAAAGCTGAATAACCTAGTTAAACTCACCATTGAGGCAACTTAACTGAGGCATCAGAGGGAAGTCAATGCTGAAAGAAATACACTCCAATGGATAAAGCACCTTCAGGAGGGGAGGAACATCCTTGGGAGAGGATAGAAGGAATGAAATGGGAGAGAAGCAGATATTTCAGTGGCTGTTCTCCAGTGTGCACAGTGGCAGATAATAACCTTCCATCTCTCTTGCAAATCCCAATCTTAGATGGTGCAAAGATAATTGGATTACATCAAATTGGTTTGGCTCTACATTTAATCCAATAACCAGTTACACTTTATTAACAGTTGGCAGCAAGCACCTCCTGACTAAATCTATCTGGAATCATTGCAACATGTAGTTCATGTGAAAAAGGACAACGTTTTGCAAGATTATTCAGTTGTGTCTATAACATGTATAATTTAAAATGGAAAAACAGCTTATAATAGATCATCTTCATGTGAATGAGTTAAATAGCTAGTGGTTTCTGTTTAGAGGTCCTTACCTCATTCCCCTGTTCTGACTGACCTGCTACAGACATCTTCAACATCCCTTTCAATCTCACCATTCACTCATGCTCCCCTCATCTGTACAGGGTCTAGCAATCAGCACACAAAATGTCAATTCATTCCTTCTTCAGGCACTATGGGACCATGTGTCAGTAACTTCAATCAGCAAAACCAATCAATTGGTCACCACACTGATTGCTATTTGTGAAATCTTGCTGAATGCTTTATCTTCACCTATTATACAAATTACTGGGCTCCACAACAACTGACTGCTTTAAAGCTGTGCTCAGGTGCTATTCAAAATGCAAATCTTTTCTATTTATTCAAGAGTACAGATGCTGTTAAACCTTTAAATGGTCCTCTATTTGAAAGAGAATGGATATTTCTGGTGAAGTTAGACACTACGCTTGGTGTGCTACTGAGTCATGGAGACAAGAGAATCGCATTCAATCCTCAAGCTGTGTTAGTTGATTTCAAAGTTGAAAGTAGGGATGTTATCATTTGCTCCAGTGGATTAGAAAGGGGGAAACAAAGATGGTCATAGTTCACACTCTGGCTTGTTGTCTAGTGAGGACAGGTTTGAACCTTACTTGTGGCTGAATGGCTTGGTGATACAGCACTTGAGACCAGTGGACCTCATAATGTCATCCATCTGTCCTTCGCCTATGGCTCTTGACAGCTTTGCTTCTTGGGATCATCAGTAAGCAGGGATTGGTGATGCCTGAAAGAGCACAGAGGGAGGCAGGGCAAAAGATGGATGAGGGATGGGAGGAAAATGAGGAGAGGACCTGGTAAGTATCAAAACAGGCAGAAGTAACTAACTCAGGTCTTCCAGTTTTTGCTCACATACGGTTGCTTTTTTGTGGCAACCATAAATTGTAAAAAAAAAATGGCCACTAAGGGGGCAATTTCACATGGGCAATCCACCTAACCTGCACATCTTTGGATTGTGGGAGGAAACAGGAGCACCCAGAGGAACTCCTCACAGTCACTCAACCCCAGAATCAGGGTCCCTGGCGCTGTGAGGCAGCAATGCTAACCCCTGTGCCATCCAAAGATGTCCTGGGACAAATAAGGATATAAAAGATGTGTCAAGAGAAGGTGTGAATAGCAGGATAACTATCATCCACATATCAAGTGAAGGAAGTAGGAGGGAAGCGAAAGTAAAAAGCAAAGCCAAAAAAGTATATGAAATAAAATTGGGGGTTAAGTTGGTGAAGGTAATGTTGAGGCCAGAAGGTTGTAAGATGCCCGGTTTAAAGATGAGGACTGTTCCTGCAGCATGCACTGAACTTCATTACATCAATATAGCAGACAAAGATCAGAGTGGGAGCAAGGTAGAGTATTAAAATTTCTGATGACTTACAAATTGAACAGAAATGTTCGACAAAGCCAGTGATCTCTCCAATGTAGAGGAGGCAGTGAATATAGTATACAAAATTAAAAGAAGCACAAGGAAATCAAGTTTCACCTGGGAGGAGTGGTTGGTATCCCGGACAGTGAGAAAGGAGGTACCAGGGTGGATATTAAATCTCTTGTCATTGCGTGGAAAGGAGTCATGAGAAAGGGTAGGGGGTTTTGGCAGTGATCAAGGGGTTGCATTAGGGTGTCTTGGAGCAAACAGCCCCTTCTGAAATGGTGAGAGGGGGAGAGACACCATGGGCGGCACAGTAGCACAGCGGTTAGCACTGCTGCTTCACAGCTCCAGGGACCTGGGTTCGACTCACAGCTTGGGTCACTGTCTGTGTGGAGTTTGCACATTCACCTTGTGTCTGCGTGGGTTTTTTCCAGATGCTCCAGTTTCCTCCCACAGTCCAAAGATGTGTGCATTAGGTTGATTGGCCATGCTAAAATTGCCCCTGAGTGTCCTGAGATGCAAAGGTTAGAGGGAATTAGTGGGTAAAATATGTAGGGATATGGGTGGGATTGTGGTCAGTGCAGACTCGATGGGCCGAATAGCCTCTTTCTGTACTGAAGGGTTTCTTTGATTTCTATGAGACACTTGGCAGTAGCATCATTCTGCAGATAGCAGACGATAATCAATTGAATATGGAGGTTGGTGGGATGGAAGCAGAGGACAGACAGAACATTATCAAGGCTCAGGGATGGAGTAAGGGCAAAGTGTGAAAGCACTTGGTGAGGAAGAATAGACACTATGGAGGGTCCTGCAAACTATGGTGGGAGGAATTTAGGGGGAGATTATCACTAGATTATTAATCCAGAAATTCAGCTAATATTTTGGGGCCCCGGTTTCAAATCCCACCATGGCTGATGGTGGAATCTGAAATCAATAAAACAAAAATCTAGAATTAAGAACCTACTAATAATCATGAAACCATTATCGATTGTCAGAAAAATCCATCAGATTCACTAATTTCCTTTAAGGAAGGAAATCTGCCATCCTTGCCCTGTCTGGTCTACATGCGACTCCAGACTCACAGCAATGTAATTGACTCTCAACTGCCCTCCAAGGGCAACTAGGGTTGGGCAATAAATGCTGGCCAGCCAGTAACGCCCATGTCCCACAAATGAATTTTTAAAAATCTTGGCTGAGGAAGAAAGGAAGCACCAATATGGAAAATTGTGCCATTGGGAAAGATGTGACAGAAACAGAGAAATGGGAGAATGGAATGAAATCCTTACAGGAAATGGGATGTGAAAAAGTGTTGTTAAGCTTGCTGCGGACATCAGTGATTCATAGTGAATATAAATCTATCCCCAGAAATGGACAAAAGATGACAAGAAGGAGCCAGAGATGGCCATGTGAAAGTGAGAGAAGGTTACAAATTGGAAGCTTTCCAGTTCAGGGAACAGCAGGAATCAGCACTGATACAATCACCAGAAAAAAAAGTTGAGGAAGGGGCTGGAGTAGAAGTGGAACTCAGAGTATTCCAATCCACAAAGACAATCCACTGGGAGCAGATATTCATGGCAACATCTTTTATTTGGGGGAAGTGAGTTGGGTTAATAAACAGATACCGTTTTTGTCTTTGTTTTAGATTCCAGCAACTGCAGTATTTGCCTTTATCTGAGTTAATAGAGAAGTTGTTCACATTTAGCTGGGAAGAGGAGGTTGGTGGTGTACGCTGACTGTTTGGGGCCTCTATTCAAAGAAGTGGAGAACTCTTTGGTGAGGATGAAAATGTAGAAGGAATGGACATCCATTTTGAAAAGGAAGTGAGTTAGGGCCAAGAAAGTGCAAACTGTTAAAGAAACAGAGGGCATTGGAACAGTCACTGTGGCGGATGGGGAGACACTGGACAAGGGAGAAAATATAAATAGGAAGAAAATACCAGCCTCAACAAATAATGAAATGCTAACAATGCAGCAATCTACATTTACATAACCTTTTAATAAAAGCTTCACATCCTGTTCTATGAAGGCAGAAGAAACACCTCAGCATACACCCATAAGAAGAGAAATTAAAAGATGAAAATATCAGTTTATAACTCACTCACTACCTCTCTGTCCCTTATTTGAGATTAAAATTAAACTTGTTCAGGGTAACAACCGGACATAACTCACCCTATCAAAATCAAAACACAGGTTTAAAAAGAAACAGCAGATTGAGACACAGCAACATGCTCACACACACTGAAGCACAGTGGGAATATTTTCAGGGATTGTGGTTTGGGAAGTAACGGCATGCTGCTGTCTATTTTTTAGTTCATTTTAAAACTTTCTTTTCCCATTGATTATGTTCCTTTAATTCACAAAACCTGATCTCGATACAAGGTGCTGAAATACTTGCAGTCAGTCCCAACAATGCAAGCAGTGGAGAGAGAATAGGGACATGGTACTGATCTGTGGATTGACCACATCCATGTTTCAAGACTCTTTGCAAGTTATGTATGGTATGGGCAGTACGGTGGCACAGTGAGGCTGCTGCCTCATAATGCCAGGAACCTGGATTCAATTCCTGGTGTGGGTGACTGTGTGCAGTTTGCAAGTTCTCCCCGTGTCTACATGGGTTTCCTCTGGGTGCTCCAGTTTCCTCCCACACTCCAAAGGTGGGCGGGTTAGGTGGATTGGCCATGCTAAATTGCTCCTTAGTGTCAGGAAGACTAGCTAAGGGGTTTTCGGGATAGGGCCTCGGTGGGATTGTGGCTGGTGCAGGCACGATGGGCCAAATGGCTTCCTTCTGCACTGTAGGATTCTATGATTTGTATGGATAGCACGCAAAACAATACTTTTTCACTGTATCTCAGTGCGTGACAAAAAGAAATCAAATCAAACTAAATGTGTAACCAAAGGGATGGATTCTAAGGGCAAGTGTTAAAGGGAAGAAGCATATGTGGTGTGTACAGTTAGCCTGGCATCAAAGAGGCTGTGGAGACTGTGAACAAGGTCTGGAGAATGGATCGAGACAGTAGCACAGACCAGAGCCATTGTGGCTTTGGTTTTCCCAAGTTTGTGGAAGGAAACTACAACTCATCCAAGACTGCTTGCCAGATGAGCAATGTAACAGCGCAGCAGCAGCAAACAAGGTCAAGTGGGGTGAAAGAGCAATCCAGGAGCTAAGTGTCTGTGACTTTAGTCTGACTGACGATTGTAAACCACTTAACTCCTGTTTGAGAACAAGATCCTCTCACTCGACTTTGCTCAGCTCAACTTTCAGCAGTGATGTGGAGTTGCCGGGTCGGGTAGGCACTGTAAGTACTCACCTGATGAAGGGGCAATGTTCCAAAAGCTCGCGCTACCAAATAAACCTGTTGGACTTCAACCTGATGTTGTGAGACTACTTACTGAACTTTCAGCAAGGCAATGCCACTGGAAAGAAAAAGTAGAAATACCGAGAAGTTAACTTTTCAAAACATACCAGAAAATGATGAGAGTCTAAATAATTTGATAAACATTGCAGCAATGCTGATTAGGCTACACAAATATACTAAATACCACAGTACTGCAAGATGTTTCATGATAGAAACATGTTTTTTTTTACAATGCTAATTTTGCTTTCCATCCAAAATGGCTGTGTCTGGTTGTCACATTTTAGAAACTGGCATTCTAACACAGTATATGGTGATGTTAGGGGTAAGTTTTTCACTCAGAGGGTAGTGAGTGATTGGAATCGGCTGCCGTCGTCGGTGGTGGAGGCGAACTCGCTGGGGTCTTTTAAAAGACTTCTGGATGAGTATATGGGGTTTAATGGGATTGGGGGTTATAGATAGGTCTATAGATTGGTGGGGTTGATGCGATCGGTGCAACTCGAGGGCCGAAGGGCCTGTTTGTGCTGTAATGTTCTATGTTCTATGTTCTATATGGCACTTCTATCTTGCAGAAATTGGCTGTTTCAGCTGAAGAAATGAGCAATTCATCCAAGCCAAGTGCAATAAATACAACATGTTTGTTCGATGAAGATTTCCTCATCACAATGATGCCTCCAGTGCTTACAATCATGTTCATTTTATCAGCAAGCTTCAACAGTTTCTCATTATGGATATTGAGCTTTCAAATAAAGAAGAAGACTCCCATTGACATTTTGATGCTCAATCTGTGTGCAGGTGATCTGGGGTTTTCACTCACCAATCCCCTTTTGATCATTTACCACAGTAAGAACAATCACTGGATGTTTGGAAATTTTATGTGCAAACTCCTAGTATTCTTGATCTTTTCCAGTATGTTGGTCAGTGTCTTCTTCCTGACGTGCATCAGCAGCTACCGATGTTACATGGTCATCAGACCCATCCAATCTCAATACAGAATTACAAAGAAATGTACCATTGTCCTCAGTGTAACAATATGGTTGGTGACTTGCGCTTTCATAAGCATGACCTTTTTTACAACCAACGTTTCTAAAAACAATGGACAACTGCATTGTCTGAGCCTTAATGAAGCCATTACATCAGGCAATTTACTGTCATCAACTATTACACTAAGTATTTTGGGTTTTATGATTCCGTTTGGATTTCTGTTCGTGTCTACAATATTAATCCGACAGCAATTGTCCAATCTGACATTAACATCTCAATCTCAACAAAGAGGCCAATATGCTGTCAGGATGATGGTCATCGTATTGTTCATCTTCATGATCTGCTTTTGCCCTCCAGTTGTGACACGTCTTTTGGTCGCCATCATGGTTCACGGGAACTGTCCACTCTTCCAAAAGGTTGGCAAACTTTACTATTCAAGCCTTCCTTTCCTTCACCTGCATGGCATTCTGAATCCCATTGTGTATTGTTACGCTAGCACCAAGTACAGAGAAAAGGTCATTCAAGTCTTGAGAAGGGGAAATGCGTTAAGAAATCGATGGCTGTCAACAGTAACCTGAATGTTATTGAAGCAAAGCTGTGACACACTTACGAAAACTGGGATGGTTTTGGCACTTTGACAACTAGCCCAAAATATCGCTACAGTGTCAAAATTCACTCATCTCTGATTTCTCAAAATTATTTGTACCTCTGATATACTATTTCTTCTTTGAAACTTTTCATGTCAACCATGTGGATTATTACATTAGACATTTACATCTGCATGCTGTTCCAGTCTGTAAATCTTCTTTCCAATATTATTAATCTTTGCTCACACTGGTGTTAAATTTTCCAATTGTCCCATATAACAAATTCTGTACCGTGGGTTGGCACACTGGCTCACAGCTCCAGGGAACTGGACTTCAATTCCCAGCTTGGATGACTGCCTGTGTGAAGTTTACACATTCTCCCACATGTGTGGGTTTCCTCCGGGCTCTCCAGTTTCCCCTCTGTCAAAAGATGTGCTAGATAAGTGTATTGGCCATGCTAAATTGCCCTTTGGTATCACAGGATGTGTAGGTTAGAGGGATTAGCAGGGAAATTGCAAGGGGTTGCAGGGATAGGGCCTAGGTGGCATTGTTGTTTGTGCAGACTCGATGGGCCAAATGGCCTCCTTCTGCACTGTAGGGTTTCTATAATTTCTACTAGCATGATGATCTTATTGAATGGTAGTGCAGGCTAAGTGGCTTCTCCTGCTCCTAATTCGTATGTCTGTATATAGCATCATAACCCTTTCCAAAGCGAATCACCTCACTTTTTCCGCATTAAACTCCATCTGCCACCTCTCAGCCCAGCTCTGCAGTTTATCTATGTCCCTCTGCAAACTGTAACATCCATCCTCACTGTCTACAACTCCTCCGACTTTAGCGTCATCCGCAAATTTACTAACCCATCCTTCTAAACCTTCATCTAGGTCATTTATAAAAATGACAAACTGCAGTGGCCCCAAAACAGATCCTTGAAGTACACCACTAGTAACTGAACTCCAGGTTGAACATTTCTCATCAACCACCACCCTCTGTCTTCCATCAGCTAGCCAATTTCTGTCCAAACTGCTAAATCACCCTCAATCCCATGCATCTGCATTTTCTGCAGTAGCTTACCATGGGGAACCTTATCAAACGCTTTGCTAAAATCCATACACACCACATCAGCTGCTTTACCCTTATCCACCTCTTTGGTCACCTTCTCAAAGAATTCAATAAGGTTTGTGAGGCATGACCTACCCTTCACAAAACCGTGTTGACTATCCCTAATCAAATTATTTCTCTCTAGATGATTATAAATCCTATCTCTTATAATCCTTTCCAAAACTTTGCCCACAACAGAAGTAAGGCTCACGAGTCTATAATTTCCAGGCTGGTCTCTACTCCCCTTCTTGAACAAGGGGACATTTGCTATCCTCCAGTCTTTTGGCACTATACCTGTAGCCAATGGCATAAAGACCAAAGCCAAAGGCTCTGCAATCTCCTCCCTAGCCTCCCAGAGAATCCTAGGATAAATACCATCCGGCCCAGGGGACTTACTTATTTTCATACTTTCAAGAATTGCTAACACCTCCTCTTTATGTACCTCAATCCCATCTAGTCTAAAAGCCTGTATCTCAGCATTCTCCTCGACTACATTGACTTTTTCCTGCGTGAACACTGACAAAGTATTTATTTAGTGCCTCTCCTATTTCTTCAGGCTCCAAGCACAACTTCCCACTACTGTCCCTGACTGGCCCTAATCAATCTTTTATTCCTGATATATCTATAGAAAGCTTTAGGGCTGTCCTTGATCCTACCTGCCAAAGTCTTCTTATGTCCTCTTCTAGCTCCTCTTAACTCTCTTTTTAGCTTCTTCCTGGCTAATTTATAACTCTCCAGTGCCCTAACTGAGCCTTCACGTCTCATCTTTACATATGTCTCCTTCCTCTTCACCAGAGATTCAACTTCCTTAGTACATCACGGTTCCCTTGCTCGACTACTTCCTCCCTGCCTGACAGGAATATATTTATCAAGGACTTGCAGTAGCTGCTCCTTGAACAAGCTCCACATTTCAATTGTTCCCATCCCCTGCAGTTTCCTACTCCAACCTATATATCCTAAATCTCACCTAATAACCTCATAATTTCCTTTCCCCCAGCTATAACTTCTGTCCTTCAGGAAATACCTATCCCTTTCCATCACTAAGGTAAACGTAACCAAATTTTGGTCACTATCACCAAAGTGCTCACCTATCTCCAAATCTAACACCTGATCTGGTTCACTACCCAGTACCAAATCCAATGTGGCCTCACCTCTTGTTGGCCTATGTACATACTGTGTAAGGAAACCTTCCTGCATACATTGGACAAAAACTAACATAAGAACATAAGAACATAAGAAATAGGAGCAGGAGTAGGCCATCTGGCCCTTCGAGCCTGCCCCGCCATTCAATAAGATCATGGCTGATCTGTCGTGACTCAGCTCCACCTTCCCGCCCTCTCCCCATAACCCTTAATCCCTTCTCTTATCAAAAACCCATCAACCCGTTTCTTAAAAATATTTAGCGAGGCAGCCTCCACCACTTCAACGGGCAGAGAATTCCAGAGATTCACCACCCTTTGAGTGAAGAAGTTCCTCCTCAACTCTGTTCTAAACCGCCCCCCCTTTATCTTGAGGCTGTGCCCCCTAGTCCTACTGTCTTTTTTGAGCGGGAACAGTCTCTCCACCTCTATCCTATCCATCCCATTCATCATCTTATACGTCTCAATGAGATCTCCCCTCATTCTTCTAAACTCTAACGAGTACAAGCCTAGTTTATTCAGCCTCTCCTCATAGCTCAATCCCCTCAACTCCGGTATCAGCCGAGTAAACCTCCTCTGCACTCCCTCCAGGGCCAAAACATCCTTGCGCAGGTGCGGCGCCCAAAACTGCACACAGTACTCCAGCTGCGGCCTCACCAATGCCCTATACAGCTGCAGCAAGACCTCCCTACTTTTATATTCAATCCCCTTCGCTATGAAGGCCAGCATCCCATTCGCCTTCCTGACCACCTGCTGCACCTGCAAGCTGGGTTTTTGCGACTCATGCACAAGGACCCCGAGGTCCCTCTGCACCGTCGCCTGCTGCAGTTTTTCGCCCCGTAAGTAATAGTCCTTCCTACCATTCCTCCTACCAAAGTGGACCACCTCACACTTGCCAACATTAAATTCCATTTGCCATTTCCTGGCCCATTCACCCAGCCTATCTAGATCCTTCTGCAGACTCTCCACACCCTCCGCACAATTTGCCTTTCCCCCAATCTTGGTGTCATCAGCAAATTTCGACACCCTGCACTCGGTTCCCTCCTCCAGATCATCTATATAAATGGTAAATAGCTGAGGCCCCAGCACCGACCCCTGGGGCACCCCACTAGTCACCAACCGCCAATCCGAATAGCATCCATTGACCCCCACTCTCTGCCTCCTATTTGACAACCAATCCTCTATCCACGCTAACACCCTACCCCCAACTCCATGTCCCCTGACCTTCTGCAATAACCTCTTGTGAGGTACCTTGTCAAACGCCTTCTGAAAATCCAGAAAGACCACATCCACCGGCTCTCCTCCATCCACTGCCCTAGACACATCCTCATCGAACTCCAGTAAATTTGTCAGACACGACTTCCCTTTAATGAAACCGTGTTGCGTCCGCCCTATCAAGCAATTCCCCTCAAGATGCCTCGCTATTTCCTCCTTAATGACGGTTTCTAACATTTTACCTACCACAGACGTTAAACTAACCGGCCTATAATTCCCCGCCTTTTGCCTGCCACCCTTCTTAAACAACGGCGTAACATTAGCCGTTTTCCAATCTTCCGGCACTTCCCCGGAATCCAGCGACGTCTGGAAAATAACCACCAAGGCATCCACTATCACCTCCGCCATTTCTTTCAGAACCCTCGGATGCATTCCATCCGGTCCTGGGGACTTGTCCACAATCAGCCCCTCCAGTCTGTCGAGCACCACCTCTCTAGTAACAGTAATGTCATTAAGACCCTCCATTCCTACCACCTTTCCATCGCTAACACCCGGCAAATTATTCACGTCCTCCTCCGTGAAGACAGAAACAAAGAAGTTATTCAAGACCTTAGCCATATCCCTATCCCCTACCACTAGCTCCCCTTTCTCATCCTCTAAAGGACCAACGTTTATCCTAGCCAGCCTCTTCCTTTTTATATATTTATAAAAACTCTTGCTATCCTTTTTTATATTAAGTGCTAGCCCAGCCTCATAGCTTCTCCTACCCTCCTTTATCAATTTCTTTGTCAATCTTTGTTGACATTTAAACCTTTCCCAATCCTCTTCTCGCCCACTGCTCTTAGCTACTCTAAACTCCTCCGCTTTTAATTTAACACTTTCCTTCACCTTCTTCGTTATCCACGGCTTATTACCTCTCCTCCTACTGTCCTTTTTAACCATCGGAATAAATTTCTGCTGAGCACCAAGAAAGATCTCCTTAAAGATCCTCCACTGCTCCTCAGCAGACCTACCTTCCAACGCGTTCCCCCAGTCCACATTCGCCAATTCTTCTCTCATCCTACCATACTCCCCTCTATTCAAACAAAGGACGCGTGTCTGGGAACCCACTTTCTCCTCCTCCATCTGCACCAGAAACTCCACCATACAATGATCACTCTCTCCAAGAGGATCCTTCACCTCAAGGTCCCTAAT
Organism: Prionace glauca; assembly: GCA_037974335.1. Classification (NCBI taxonomy): domain Eukaryota; kingdom Metazoa; phylum Chordata; class Chondrichthyes; order Carcharhiniformes; family Carcharhinidae; genus Prionace; species Prionace glauca. Next base: position 41,322,568 of record CM075742.1, on the reverse strand, counting down.
TCTACCCGCCTCATTACATAGCACCAGATCCAAGATAGCTCGCTCCCTCGTCGGCTCCAACACACACTGTTCAAGGAAATTATCCCGGCAGCATTCCAAGAACTCCTCCTCGAGCCCACCTCGTCCAACATGGGTCGACCAATCAATATGCAGATTGAAATCTCCCATAACTACTGCTGTCCCATTCCTGCACGCTGCACTTATTTGCGCGTTAACAGCCCGCCCCACCTCCAGATCATTATTCGGGGGCCTATAGACGACACCCACTAGCGTCTTCCTCCCTTTTCTGTTCCTAATCTCCACCCACAACGATTCCACCCCTCTAACATACTTGAACTATAGCTTTTCCAATCAATATTTGTAAAGTTAAAGTCCCCCATAACAACTCCCCTGTTACTTTCGCTCCTATCCAGAATCATCTTTGCAATCCTTTCCTCTACATCTGTGGAACTTTTTGGAGGCCTATATAAAAAAAATCCCAGCAGGGTGACCTCTAATCTTCCTGTTTCTAATCTCAGCCCATACTACCTCAATAGATGAGTCCACATCAAACGTCCTTTCTGCCACCGTAATACTGTCCTTGACTAACAATGCCTCTTCTACCACCTTCCCTGCTCTGACTGAAACATATGAACCGCAGAACTGGCAACAACTATTCCTGTCCCTGCTCTATCCATGTCTCCGAAATGGCCACAACATTGAAGTCCCAGGTACTAATCCAGGCTGCAAGTTCATTCATCTTATTCCTTATGCTCCTAGCATTAAAGTATACACACTTCAAACCACCCTCCCACCTGCCAATACACTGCTGCGACCTTGAAACCTTATCATTTAGTCCCTCAATGGCGCAATCCAAAGATCCTGATAATGAAATACCTCCTTGTGTGTACTGGATATTACAATCCTGTGTATTTCTCCCATCTTCCAGAAGGCAGACCAGTGTGCACCTGTCAACTGCAAAGTGAGCAAGCTTACTAATACTAATAAATTGAACACATCACTTTTGTGACTTCAAAAATAACTTAGCCCAACACAGACAGAGACACTTCTAAAAGCCAACAATTGCTGAAGACATTCTAGGGAGATTTTCTCCTTTAGTCAATTATAGCTTGCAAACATCATGGCAAATTCAACACTTATCATCCATCCCTTGAGGAACCACCTTCTTAAAGTGGGGCAGACTGTGAGGTGTGAGTACACATAAGAGAGCTCCAGGATTTTGGCAGTGATGTTGAAGGAATGACAGTATATTTCCCAATTCGGATGGTGTGTGACACAGAAGAACCTGTAACTGGTGACATTCTCATGTGTCTGCTGCCCTTACTCTTTTAGGTGCTAGAGGTCTTGGGCTTGGAAGATGCTGTAGCAAGTTTTTGCAGTGTATTTTGTAGATGCTTCACACTACTACCAAAGAGAAGTAGAAAGAGATTTAGGGGCGCATTGCCCAAACCTAGGGCATAGGCAATTGGGAGGCCCACTGTCTATATCAAAGCAATTAAAATGGGGAATACTCAAGAGGCAAGAATTGGTGCAGCAGAAGCATTGGTGGAGTATCTGGTGACTGGAAGATGTCGTAAGGCCGGTAATGATTACAGAAATATGGAGAAACAAAGCCACAAGATTATTTCGAAAGTCTATTGCTAAACTGGAGGTCAATATAGGTCAGCTTTAGATTGTGATCTTTCTCTTCTATCTTAAACATCATTTTTATAAAAATACCCCATACACATATTGCCTCATTGAAATCACCCTCCCCCACCAGGCCATCTGCCTTTTGTTCTTAAAGTTGCTGCTTCTTGTTTAGCAGTTCAGTAAGACTATCAACTAGAGAACAAGGATCTCACTGGCGAGATGAGCTCAGAGAGGGCATTTGGGGAGATGGGAGTGAAACTAGGTGATGATAAAATTCAGGGTTAAGGCTGAAGCATGTGGATCAAGTTCTGGACTTTGACTGAAGATGGTTGCAAATATTTCAGCCATAGATTTCTCACACATATGCTGAAATCTGCCTTCAAGGATGCGGATGCTTGTGAAGGATCTTTTTCCTGTCAGTTGTTTAATGGTCCAGCACCATTCACAACTGGATATGGAACTATTCCAGTAACATAATCACTGTTTTACAGGAACATGCAGAATAGAAACATGGCAGTTAATCCTTTCAGCCTGTTCTACCATAGTGAGGTTTGATTAATCTGTACCTAAAATCCATTTGCTCCACGCCTTTACATCTCAAAATTTACTTTTAATCATCACTCAGCCTCAGGAGTACTTTATTAGTTGTGAATTCCTTTAGGATGTCTCGAATTCATAACAGGCAGTGAACTCGGGAAAGTCCTTCCTTTGTTAATGATCTTGTCTTTCACTCTTTCCCATATCCAAACATGTCACTTTCCCAAGTCCGGTGTCTGAATTCTGATAGATATTTTGTTCTCTCTTATCTCCCCAAATTGGACAGAAGTCTCAATCTGCTGTAAAATACTCCCAATTAATCTTGCTTACTAAATCTGATCTTGTGTTGCTCAAAGTTATTAGATATGTTGGCTGGAATTTTCCAGCCATTCATGCCGACGGGAGTCTCTGGTCCCACTGCAGTGAACAGAACATCAAATTCTCCGTCCTCGCTTGCAGCAGTGGCAGGATGTGTTCTGATCGCATTCTGATCAGCAATCTCTAAACTGTCTGTGCTTTATATGCTCTGTCTGAGGCCAGAACTCTCCATTCACCTGACGAAGAGGCAGTCCCCTCGAAAGCTTGCTTGCTTGTGAGAATATTATCAAATAAATCGGTTGGACTAAAACCTGGTGTTGTCAGACTTTTTACTGTTATTAGGATGTGAAAAGCCAGAGAATTCTGCCCATTGTTTGCCTTCTCTGTGTTGAGTTGCTGGGTGCAACTCTGCCACTTTCCCCTCTTTCTCTTTCTTTATCGACTGTTCTCTGGTCACCAGTATTCACAGCACACCAACCATATGACATACCATCCCAAATTGCCCCCATCCTGCCTGCTGCCCCTAGTGTTTGTCCATTGGTGATCATTCTGTCCTTTTAGACTCCACATTCTCCTCTTATTCCTTTCTCATGTTTTGCCTCTGCCTGACCTCACCCTTTTTCTCTGTTCATCTTCTTCTCCACTTGATCTTTATTCTTCATCCTGCTTCCTTTTGTTTTATTGTTCCCTTCTTTTTTCACCACATCACCCATCCCCCAAACTCCAATTTTCCCCCATTTGTCCATTTGACCCCTAAGGCAGCAAAAGCAGTCTGAGGGAGTTAGGTATATTTGGGTGACAAAGAACACAGCCAGCAGTTTGCAGAGCCAGAGTCGCTTGTCGGATTTATTTTTGTTGCTACCTTGCCCCCTCACCTGCATTATTAAATGGTGGCAAGTTAGTCTGTTTTTATTAAAAGTATGCTACTTACTGATGTAGAAGGAACAATTGCTCATGACATACTGATCCTCAGAACAACCCAGAAACTGGTTAAAAAAAAAATTACATGAAGTCTTGAACAGTCTAAAGTAAAATACATTTTGCATTTGTCAAAGTTACTCAGTAAACACAAATGACAGCATTGGGCGTACAAATCACTCCAATGAGATGCACTCTTGCAGAGAAATCTTTGTCAGACAAGGAAAAATTTGGGAAGTTTTGGACAGAACGCCAAACGATTTTGCACCCCCCTCCCCCCCCCCAACAAAAATCCTTATTCACATTATTGCAAACTGAGCTTCAAAAGGGTACTTTGTAAAGCTGCAAATAGGAGGTACAGAGAGCTGGACAAGAAATAATCTTGAGTGAAGAGAAAAACAGGTTAAAGCAATCCATCCGTTGTGGGGCTGAAGGAGGAGATCCCTGATGGAGTATGGTTGCAGGAATCCAACAACAAACGAAGTCCTGTGTGCCCATTTGAAGCAACCAATAGTGCATAAGCTGGTCTTGGATTGGGAAACAGAAGAACTGAAATTCAAAGACTAAGTCAAGAAATTATTTGTCCATCTCCTATTTGTCTTGCAGGCACCAATTCACACCAGGGCACGGATCCACAGTGTCTTGTCCGAGTAGCAATCCTCCAGGTGCTTAGATGTTACCACACTAGGTAGCAGGTGAGACATCACAACTAAATCCTTACATAACACCCACAGGGGTTACAGGAGAGTGATCGGGAACAGGAAAATCCCAGGCCAAGGAACATGGAGGCCATCTATGATAACCTCAACTGCTGCTTGACTAAGACCAGCTAACGCAGTATAGCCCAAAGAATCAAACTATATGGCTCTGAACTACCCCAAGCCATCCAATGGGTGGACCATCAAGCCAAGAGGGAAAAACACCTTCTGCAAAACTTTACCTGAATTCTCGTCTTCAATTAAACCTTGTTCCACAATTTATCACCTAATTTAAGTTCAAGAATCAAAAAGGTCAGGTTATATACAAATGCATTTGTATTGTCAAAAGTCATTCCAAATCGATGTACTTTTAGGGATACTGTAGAATTCAACCAGAAGAATACAATATTTCTGTTAGCTGTAGAAAGTCTCGGTAACTCCAGGTTAAATGCTAGCAATGCTTTACAAGAAGTTGTGCTTCACACTTTGTTCTGTAAGGTAGCATCCCCATAATGACTGTGGGTTGCAATGTACATTCCCATGGCCTCAAATCCAGAGAAGTACAGCATCACAGTACAGTAATCACCTGTATGTGTCACAAAAAAGGAGTGTTAAGAAAGTGAAGGCAATTGCAGCATCTCCTTGCCTCAGTCTTCCTATTAGGCAAGTCTACAAATGTACACGATGCTAAGCACAGAATTCCAATGTGCCAACATCATTCACTCCCCATGACACAGAAGTCTTAATTACAGGTGTAAAATTTCTTGGAAAATGTACTCAAGTCTGAAATTAGAGATCTTCATCTTGTTTTGAGCAGTTATGCTGGAGATTAAAACCTATCAGCATGGCGGAACCAGCTTTCTTTTCTTGATGCACTCCCAGATCCAATTCACAGACACACATTTGGCACATGTATCACCCTTTATGTCACCAACCACATGTGTTGCTGTAGCCAGGTCATATTCTGCAACCAGATCTCCATCGTATGCAATGAAGTACCGGCGGAGTCTGCTGAAGTCTTGCACTGATGCAGGCAAGTAAAGCTTTACTCCTGTAAATATGTTCAGCAGGGTCTGAGGAAAGATAATATTTTGTGAATACGTGAGTTCTCTCAATTTTTAGAAACGATTGAACTAGTACTGCCCTAATTTCAAATGTCTACTATCAATTACAAACTTTAGCACCTAACTGAGACCAGCAATTACCATCTAGGAGGTCCTAGAAGATCGGGCAGTGGCAAATGTGACAGCCTTACATGAGGAAGGGTGCGAGGGCAGTGCTGGCAAATGCAGGCTGGTTACTTTAATGTCAATGTTGAGTAAGATTTTAAAATCAAAACCGTGGGAATAAAGTAATAGGCACTTGGAGAGGTTTGAGTTAATTAAGAACTAGCATGGTTTCAGAAGACAGATCATGCTCCACTAATGTAGCTGGATTTTTTTTTATGAAGTAACAGTGCAAGCGGCAAAGGGAATGAAATGGATGTTGTCAAACACGTCTAAAAGGCTGGTTAACAAAATTGTGACTTTTGGAATTTGAGGCCCAATGTGATCTTGAGTAATAAACAGTCAAGGACAGAAAACAAAGATTTGTGGCAAATGGCTATTTTTCAGGCTGGAGAGTGCTGAACAGTGGGAATTTAACACCAAGAAGTGTGAGTTGATTCATTTGGCAAAATGGTCAGGGTGAGGCAATATTGACCTAATGGTGCAGTTATGAAGGATGAGGGACGCATCCATGGATCTTGGAAAATGGCAGGATACAAAGAGAGTGGTTAGCAAATATAATGTAACATGTAGGTCATGAATTTACAGCACAAATCTTTATAAACTATAGCATTAAGTTAATATTGCTCGGCTTTGCTTACTTCCTTTTACATACAATTTTTTTTAGTATTAAAAACAAGAAATCTTAGGGGGCATAGTTCTACCAGTTAGTGTTTGGATTTCCCCAAATGTCAACAGGCCCTAACAGGAATGTAACACAAAGAATATGGGATCTTGAGCTTCATAAGTAGAGGTCTGAGCAGGGGAACCTTATTGAACTTTTGTAAATTTCTGCTCAGGCCACAGCTGGAGTATTGTATCCAGTTCTGGTCACCACACTTTATGAAGGATGTGAGGTCCCTTTAGCACAGTGCAGACGAGGTTGACCAGAATGCTTCCAGGAACGGGGGATTTTAGCTACAAAGGTAAGTACATTGAAGATGTTCAGGGATGATGAACAGTTATTTGAATTTATTGGTAATATTTGAAGGTCAATTGTAGCTAATGCACTCAGAAATTTAAAACCTTCCTCAGTTCTACAGTACAAGGAACACAGAACACAATTTTTTAAAGAGGAAAAGTAAACTTGCTAGCAAACCTTTAAATTAGGACATCAGGCATGTTGCAACATTAAGAAAACATGTGTTATGCACATGAGGCAATCAAACTATTTTTGCAAGGCTTTAGCTGCACAGGATATTTAACTGAACATAGAACACTCAGTGAATTCTACAAATCTAATGAATGAAGAAGTACAATGCAAGTTCCCCCATATAGTTATTGCCACATGACCACCATGACACTATGCCATGATCAAAGCCTAGCAGTGAAATTGCAGAACACAGCAAAGATCTCAGTGACCCAATGCGAATTGAGTCCTAATCTGGTTGGATTTGAACAATGCAAGGATAAAAGAAATTCTCCCAGAAAAGTTCTACAATACCATTTATGATAAATGGCTTAGCATAAACTTTTATTTTAAAACCATAATGCCAGGTGCTGCAGGCCCGAGACTTCTTGAGCAACAATGCCTGCATGGAGTTAATTGGAGTCACTGGGATCACTGTCTGTTTGCACATTCTCCCCATGTCTGCATGGGTTTCCTCCAGGTGCTCTGGCTGCCTCCCACTCTCCAAAGTTGTGCAAGTCAGGTTGATTGGCCATGCTAAATTGCCCTTGGCATTAGGAGGGCTAGCTAGAATAAATACATGGGGGTACAGGGATAGTATCTGGGTGGGATTGTGGTCAGTGCAGGCTTGATGGATGAAATGGCCTCCTTCTGCACTGTATGATTCTATGAGTAGTATCTACTGCTTCTTGTGGAAGAATTCTGCCCTTCTATTGCCCTTTGCACAAAATGTTTCTTCAATTCTCTCCTGCCTAACTCCAATTTTAAAATCATTCCCCCTTGTCCTAGACTCCTCCACTGCAGAAAAATAAACTTCTCCCCATCAAAGCTGTCCATTTCTTCCAAAATGTTAAAAGCCTTGTGGATGTATTGTTGGAACCCACAGTGTAAGGACTGCTAAATAAAAGGCAGAATAATGAAAATTGTAACATTTGAGCCAGATTTCTTCCTTAAAAAAGAATAAAATACCTGGTTAGGAGAAGAAGGCAGAGATGGACTGGAAAAAAAAGAGCCGTTACTCTTTCTGATGCCAGGTGATTTGACCTGCTGTGGAAAATAAAATGTAGGTCAAGTTAAACAGGCACAAATATATTTCCAGTTAAACATGCAGGATGAATTTTAACCAGGTTTCATTTAGGTGTTGTGGTTGAGTGGTCGTGGGCTGATGTGACAATTCAACAAGTAAATGTCCAGTCTTTCTTCCGCATGAGTCGAGAAGAGATGGGCACTGTTGTGCAGGGCAGCAGGATAAAGTGTGGATCCTTTAACAGAATGGGGCAGATTAATTTAAGATCCCACTTTTAGTTATTTTATCAATTCTGTGGTCAGTATAGTACCATTGCGTTTAAATTGCTCCTTTCAATCTTCACCTCTTGTTCCCACCAAGTTTTGAATTCAACTTCTTCCAAAACACTTCTCTACCACTGGAGTGAAATTAAGAGTCATCACACTGTCTCCTAGTGCAACATACCCTGTACCAGAGTCTGAAAGCTGAGCAAACCCTTTACCATCTTAAGATCATAAGACATAGGAGCAGAATTAGGCCACTCGGCTCATCGAGGTTGCTCTGCCATTCAATCATGGCTGATATTTTTCTCAACCCCTTTCTCCTGCCTTTTCCCCATAACCCCTGATCCCCTTACCAATCAAGAACCTATCTCTGTCTTAAAGAAACTCAATGACCTGGCCTCCACAGCCTTCAGTGGCAAAGAGTTCCACAGGTTCATCACTCTCTGGCTGAAGAAATTCCTCCTCATCTCTGTTTTAAAGGATTGTCACTTTAGCCTAAGGTTATGCCCTCTGGTTCTAGTTTGTCCTCGTAGTGGAAACATCCTCTCCACGTCCACTCTATCCAGGCCTTGCTGTATCCTGTAAGTTTCAATAAGATCTCCCCTCATCCTTCTAAACTCCAATAAGTACAGACCCAGAGTCCTCAACTGTTTCTCATATGACAAGCTCTTCATTCCAGGGATCATTATTGTGAACCTCCTGTGGACCCTTTCCAAGGATAGCACATGGGACCCAAAACTGCTCACAATACTCTAAATCTTTCTTCCAACACATTTTAAGCTGTTTAGAAATAAGCTTAGCATCATTTCAAACACTATTTCCAGCTCTGCTCTGTCTTACTCTATTTTATTCTTTCTAGTCTTGGTTTCTCAATCTAAGAAGCATCTGCCAGCATGGCGACTTTAACATCCAGTCAAAAGGCAACATTATTGTATCTTCCTTCCTCATTTTCTCCCCCATCACTTCTTCTCAGACTCCCTGCTCTGATACGATTTCACATACACCAGCCACCTTGCACTATCTACCTTATTCTGAGTTTTGGCACACATTTGATGCTGGCGTTTCAGGCAAGTCAGGTCCACACATCATCTAAATCCAACATACGTTCCCAGACATTGGATCAGAGAATCCTGACTAACTGTCCCACCGTCCCCAAACACAATGACAGTGAGTTCTTCTTGCTCTTAATGGTCCCATGACATTAACTAGCTTTATTGAGAGCAAGCAGAAAGCTGGGGTAACACCAAAGCTCAGTCACTGGATAATCTCACAGCCATTTGGGAAGTAATGTAAACAGCTGGATCAGTATTTACCCTTGGAGAAAACAATAGGGACAACACAACCCAACAAAGTCTGTGGCCTTTCTCCCCATAGAAAAGCTCGTCATCAATCTTTCTGTATGACAGCACAGCTACAAGTGGCATCTCAGTGTGGAAGCACAGGCACTGACCCCAGTCCCCTCCAAGCACCAAAGAATGGGCTATAAAATTCAATCACTAACACAATACACAGGAACAAACTTTCTCCCTGAAGAAATGAGTTTCACCTTCTTCCCGTTCTGTTCGATTGCAGGTAATTTCCTCTTCACCCCTTTTCCTACTGATGAATCGGGAGTTTCAGATGGTGATTTTTTGGAGGCGCTGTTAGCTGAAATGGTTTCAAACAGAAACATTACATTTTGACAATAACAAAGGAGACATTTTAAAGAAACAGTTTAATTGGGATAGAACATAGAACACTACAGCACAAACAGGCCCTTCGACCCACGAGTTGCGCCGATCACATCAACACCTACCAATCTATAGACCTATCTATAACCCCCAATCCCATAAAACCCCATATACTCATCCAGAAGTCTTTTAAAAGACCCCAGCGAGTTCGCCTCCACCACCACTGACGGCAGCCGATTCCATTCACTCACCACCCTCCGAGTGAAAAACTTACCCCTAACATCACTTCTGTACTTTCCTCCCCGCACCTTAAATCTGTGTCCTCTCGTAGCGACCATTTCAACCCGGGGAAATAGCCTCTGAGAATCCACCCTATCTATTCCTCTCAACATTTTATAAACTTCTATCAGGTCGCCTCTCAACCTTCGTCTCTCCAGGAAGAAGAGTCCCAGCTTCCTCAACCTATCCTCATAAGGCATGCCTCCCAGTCCAGGCAACATCCTTGTAAATCTCCTCTGTACCCTTTCGATAGCTTCTACGTCTTTCCTATAGTGAGGCGACCAGATGGGTGGAACTTGTGCAGTTAGTAAAACATTGTTACAAATCGGATGTATGAATCGGAGATGCTCAATTCTCTGCTAGTTTCCATTACTCAGAATTGTACCCTACATCGAGTATAACTGATGTCCACCTTTAATAGAAGTTATTTCACCGGAAGGAGCTTTATTACTCAGGTCATAACTTGATGCAAGATTTTAATTATATAATTTACTTAAATTCATGTCAGCTTTCCTTTTCCTCCTTAGCCTTTGTTCCCTCACACTCTTTCTCACACTATAATTGTTTGTTTAGTACAGTACTGAGGGAATGCTGTGTTGTCAGAGATGCTGTCTTTCGGGAAGAACACTGAACACTGGTTTGCCTTTAAAGTTACACCTAAAAGATTCCATTTTAGGGAGAGGAATAGGAAGTTCTCCTGGTGTCATCAAGCAATATCCCTGAAACACAAACAGTTAACTACATCATTGTTTGTAGTATACTGTGGGTGGGATTTTCTGGCCTTGCTTGCCCCAAAACCGTAAAATCCCTCCTGAGGTCAACTAATCTTTTCATGGTCCACTCCTCACAAGCTCCGGTTTCTGTGGCAGGCGGGGCAGTAAAATTCTGGCCTGAGAGTGCAAACAGGCTGCCATATTTCCTACATTATAACTATGATTACAAGCAGTCTTTGGCTATAAAGCACTTTTAAGATGTTCTGAAGTTATGAAAGGTGCCATATAATGGAGAATTTCTTTCTTTCATCCATCCTGTCCATCAGTCTAGATTGGATTCAAACTCGAACCCCAAGGTTTAAGCTACTGCATCATCATAAAATTAACTTGCTGAACAAGGAGACACTCTCTCACCTTCTTGGTTCTTACTTTTCTTCCCAGGTGATTTTGAAGGGGCTTTTGAACCTCGTGGTGTCACTTCAGTGTTTCCAGAACCAATTGAGGGCCATTCATCATCATCTTTCCCAGGAGTCACAATAATATCAGTCTTTTCTTTAGAAACCCGGTATAATTCCTGCAAAATCCAGTTTATTGAGAAGCTCAGTAAAAACAAAGGGAATTTTTTTTTAAAAAATGGCTAATTCTTTTAACAATGTGTAATTAAACTTCTATTATTTACAAGTAGACAGTAACGCAGAAACCAGTTGGAACAGGTCACATGAGTGCAACTGCCATGATTAACATCCAGCTGGTATAGCATGATTTGCAAGATGTCCAAAAGAATACCCAGCATTCGATTTCCAATGCCACAGACAAACCTCAAAGCTCCAAGCACAACCTACCACCTTCCACTCTCTGCAAGTGCACAGGGGAGTCGATGGTCGAGTGGTATCATCTCTAGACTATTAAGCCAGAAATTCCACTAATGTTCTGGGGACCCAGGTTCAAATCCCACCACCAGATGGTGGAATTTGAATTCAATAAAAATTAGCTGCAATTAAGAATCTACTGATGATCATGAAACATTGTCGGTTGTTGGAAAACCCCAGCTAGTTCACTAATGTCCTTTAGGGAAGGAAATCTGCCGTCCTTACCTGGTCTGGCCTACATGGGATTCCAGAGCCACAGCAATATGGCTGATTCTCAAATGCCCTCAGGCAACTAAGTATGGGCAATAAATGCTGGCCAACTAACAGCGCCCATGTCCCACAAATGAACAGAAAACTATTTTACTATTTTGATTCTGAGTGCTGGGCAGACTTGAAACTAGGAGTGTTTCATACCTGTTCTCACGTGCTCCCATACACACACTGCCTGCAAAAATATCAGCAAGTCCGAGTCACACTGCACAAGCCTGTGGGCTGGGCTTAACGCACCCGAAACTCTGCAGTTCCAATCAGTGCCTCCAACTGCGCACGTGCAAGAAAAAAAATAGAATGCGGCTCCCCTGCCACATCCCTCCCATGCCGGATAATGCCTCCCCCTGGTCCCCACAGACATTGCCCCACCCCCACAACATTACTGACCCCCTTATTCCACTGCCCCCCCCCCCCCCCCATCCCCTCCGGCACCCAGACTAATCACAGACCCCTCCCTCCTTTGCTCCTTACTGATCTCAGGCAAAGTGGCAGCGGTCTCCCATCCTCACCGATCTCAAGCAGAGAGCCGTCGGACACTCAGCATTTACCTCCTCACTAACCAGAGCACCCGAATTGGACTTTAGGAGAGCATGTCAGTATCATGCCGAATTTGGATGGGCAAATGCGGTGGTTAAAAGGGGGAAGTGCCCGTAAGGTCGGGCATGCAGCCTACTTGGTAAAGGGGGAACCGTGCTGAGGCACACGCAGATCGTGCTATTCGCCTCATGCCTGAATTCACCAAGTTTTCGCACCTGAAAACTGGAGCAACTTGATGGTAAAATTGGGCCCGTAGTCTCTCCAAGCATCAGAATGGATGGGAAAAAGTAGGTTGACAACATCAGAATCCAATTCTTAACTCCTGTCAGACATATTTTTTTTAAATGTTTTCATAACGTGGACAGTCAATATTACATCTGCAATAGCTTTTCATATTTATCCCAAGTTCTTTGTGAAAACACACCATCAGAATGTTGCACAGTTTGTAAATGCCATTTACCCTGAGCTGAGGGAGATTGGTTGCAGTTTGCCAGTCTTTGTCATCGCGAATGCGTGTGCAACGTGGGAAGCGAATCGAGATGCCATCTGCAGAGTGGGCCTCCGATTTCGAGAACTCAGCCCCCGTGATTTCCCACACTGGTGCTTTCTGCAAGACAGAAATAAAAGCAAGTCTTGAGAGAGGAACTTGTCCAGAATTCTGCTGGAATAAGCCTAGAGGACACAGATCTCTTCTTGGAGGAAGTGAAATTTGAAAAAAAGAAACCATAACCCCTACTTGGACATAACAAGTGACAAAAAGAGGGATATTTCACCCAACGCTCAATAGATCAATCCTGTAGAGGGGCCTCTATGGCAATATCTAACGTAGGAACAGATGACAACTTACCTTTGGATCTCTGACAATAAAGTCGGGTATATAGTTCTTACTGACATTTAGCCAACCTGGCACCTTGCTTGGATCCTGCACCAAAAGAACATTTATTCAAACAGCTATAATTAGAAACCAAATTTAATTTTAGCATTTCATAAAAGTTTAAATAATTCTATTAACTTATAGCAGTAACAACAAAAGATGAGAAACATTGCTTTACCTTGCTAATTTTTACCATATCCAGTTCATTCTGCAATCGTGCCAATGTTGCATCATCATGGCCACCTCCACACTTAGTCACTGTGCACCACTGTGAAGAGTCAGGATCGTAGCAGCCCATCAAGAAAATGGACATCATCCCACCTGAAAGAAACCCAATGAATCCATTAAGTTGACTCAAAGTGGGATTCAACAGTAATTTAATAGCTGAGGGCATGTTGCGCAGACAGGACAGTGGAGATCAGTCCACAACCAGATCAGACAGGATCTGATTAAATGGTGGAGTGGGCCCAGAGGGCAAAGTTACCTACTCAAAGAAAAGAACAAAGAACAAAGAACAACCCAGCACGGGAAACAGGCCCCTCGGCCCAACAAGCCCGCGCCGCCACATCACCCTACACCTATTCTACCCTGCATATCAATGAATGGAACCCTACTCAGTCAGATTCAGGGAAGAAATAGTGTCAATTTGGTAAAAACCGATCAGCCCGAGAGCACACCCCTGGGGTGTGGGAGGAAACCGGAGCGCCCGGAGGAAACCCACGCAACCACGGGGAGAACGCACAAACTCCTACTCCTGCTCCTACGTCCCATGTTTCTATATTCCTACTAACTCCACTGACTCACAACCATCCATACAGCAAAGGGGACTTGTTTAGGGTAGGAATTTAAAAGAAACATGGAAACAATGAATAGATCGATCCATCAATGACTGGGGAGAAATAAAAGTAGAAACACCTCCTTCATTTCCAAGAGAACACTAAAAAGCCTGGATAGAGTGAATGTGGGAAAGACGTTTCCATGAGTAGGAGAGACTAGGATCCAAGGGCACAGCCTCAGAGTAAAGGGATAACCTTTTAAAACCAGGATGAGGAGAAATTTCTTCAGCCAGAGGGTTGTGAATCTATGAAATTTATTGCCCCAACAGGCTGTGGTGGTCAGGTCACTGAGTGTATTTAAGACAGGGATAGATAGGTTCTTGATTAGTAAGGGGATCAAAGATTATGGGGAAAAGACAGGAGAATGGGGTTGAGAAATCATTGAATGGGGTTCAGCTATGATTGAATGGCGGAGCAGACGCGATGGGCCCAATGGCCTAACTCTGCTCCTATATCTTATGGTCATAAGGATTTCTAGAGGTGACTGGCCAATTTGAAGATACATTACCACTAGATTTTCTCACTAAAATTCCTCAACTATTATTTGGTTCACATTAACGGCGATGATGTTCTGTCAATAAGAGCCTTCTCATTAGTTCAACTTACAGGTCTGATTCCTGGCCTCTGCTGAGATTTCACATTTCTACTGGGGCTGTTGTGAGGCTGCTAAAATTGGTTCCAACATTTCTGAGTCGGGGCAAGGGTGGCAAATACAATTCAACTACTCGCTGGTTAGGCCAAAACTGAAGTACTGTGTGCAGCATTAAAGGAAGGATGTGACTGCACTGGAGGAGGTGCAGGAGGAGGTTCACCAGAATCTCCAAGCTGAGGGTCTGAGCTCCAGGAAAAGATTGGATTTGCTGGGGCTGTTCCCCTGGGAGCAGCAACAGTCGAGAGGGAACCTGACAGAGGTGTACAAGATTACAGAGGGCATTGATTGGATAAGATGACTATTTCTGAGGGGTCAATAACCAAGGGCAATATAATTAAAGTAAAAAGTAGAATGCTAAGTGGGGAGTTGAACAAGAATGTTTTCACCCAGAGGGAGGAGGGAATCTGGAACTCACTACCTGAAAGGTTGGTGAGTCAGAAATGCCTGTAACATTTAAAGAAGTATTTATTCACTTGCGTTGGCGTAATCTCCAGGTTATGGCCAAACACTGAAAAATGGGATGATCTTTGTTGACCATGACACAATGGGCCAAATAGTCTCCTCCTGTGTTGTAAACATCTATGAATCTGAGTGACTCTGCTGGAAATGTATACAATTTCACATTGACATCAAAGGAATTGTGACTCCCTCATTATGTCTTCCCATAGTACACAAACTCCTTCCCACACTAATTCCCTACTTATGATGCATCTTTAGCTAAAAGTGGTTAGGGTGGTTTTTAGAAGGCAGCACTGCGGACAATCCAACCATACAGTTTACTGCTCAGAGACAAAAGCTATAAAGCAGCATGCAGTATAAATATTTTCTTTCATGCAAGTACCACCATTACCTTTATTCCCTTGCCCGTAGAACGCTCCCAGCACCACAAGGTCTGCAGTATCAGCCATCGCACCTTCATTCAGATAGTCCTTCTTTACTTTCAGCCAATGGCGTTTACCCGGTTCATACAGACTCTACACACCAACGTCAATCACAATCAGAACAATAAAAATGAAAACTTTTCAAAAGGGGTAACATTTCCAAAATTAACTTTGTTACATCAATTTTGTTCCAAACTTCTCAAATATGAAGTTATGCCTGCATGCTACATGTAACTACAATGCAGCAGCAAGTGGTCACTCAGCGAGGACAGTGGAATCCTTAAGTCATTCACACTTGGGCATTCCTAACCAGTAACATTTAAGAAGAAAGATTTGTATCTGTACAGTGCTTTTCATGACTTCAAGATTGCAAGAAACATATTAGCCAAAATTCTCCCAAAACAAAACTAACTGCCCAATGAGTGGAGAAATGGGAGTATTTCCCATTCAGTTTTTGGGTAAATTTACTTGAAAGAATCTCTGACACTCTAGCACTGCAGAGTGACTCAGCGGGATCCCCTCTGGTAAATGGGGGTGGGGTCTAGTCCCGCCCAAGAAGCCGGCAACATAGTGCTGAGTGGGCCATTACGCATGCGCCAACCTGTCAATGTGGAGATTGGCACACGCGCACTGGCTCTCCCGTCACCAGCCTCCCATGTCTTATCTTTAATAAGATCGAGCTCCTAGTGAATTCTTATTTAGCGTAGTCCTGTACACAGTAAAGATAGGACCATTCGAGAAAAACATTCACTATTTCACGATTTGTTACAGTGTCACAAATGGGAAGTGGCAAGTCCAAGAGCTGTGGGTCGGCCTGCTCAAAAAATCTTTTGGATAATTGGTGTTTCCAAATTCGAGAGATTATCGTGCGGGGAATCTCGCCAAAAAGTGACAGTGTTGTTTCTGGCGAGAAAACCAGCATGTTTCCTCTCCGGACTCTACCACACCCTGCCAAAAAAAATTCAAGGGGGCGCGATTCACACCATCAGAGAGTGGATGCCGCACCGAAACACACCGCCAAAACCCGGCTGCTCAGAGATCAGAATGCCATCTTTAAAGGATACCCTGATCACAACTCTAATAAACCTCCCCTCACCCCACACTGAAGCTACTGGAGCTCCCCTCCTTATACCCAGAGCCAGCATTCACTTCTCCCAATCCTCACCCCACCATGATCATCAACCCGTTACACCACCACACACCCCGTGATCATCAGCCCCTTCTCCCTCCTGCCCCCGACCCCTGTGCCCCCATGTGATCATTGCCACCCTCATCTCTCCCAGTCAGAGCCTGGTACCCCAAATCCCACCCACCTACAATGGCCTTGTGATGGGTCATAAAAACCCAGCTGGTTCACCAATGTTCCTTAAGGAAGCAAATGTGCACCTTTAACAAAGTAAAATGTCCTGTGACGCTTTACAGGAGCAATTAATTATCAGCCTTAAAATTTGACAGCAAGCCACAAAACGAGATATTAGGGTGGATGGTCAAAGGTTTAAGCAAGAACAGAGATGTATTGATGCAATCTCATTTATAAGATAAAGATGATCTGCCTGAAGGGATTCAACATGACTTCCAAAAGGGAACTCAATACTTGAGAGAAGAAAATGTTTAGAGCCAAAAGCACTGACCAACAGAAGTGGCATTAATAGGACAGAGCAGGCACTGGCATTTTGACCCACATGATCTGCTACTGTTCTCCATGATTCAAACAAATCAAATTGTGGTAAAAGCTAACCTATCAACTGGCCAAAATACAACTCCAGTCTCACAGCAACATGGTCAACTCTCAACATAGAAAAATAACAAATAGGAGAAGTCGGCCATTCAACTCAAGCCTTCTCCACCATTCAATAAGATCATGTCTCACCCTCTATCTGAATGCCATACTCCCACTCTCCCCATTCCCCTTAACACCTTCATTGTCTAGAAATCCATTTCTTTCTTAAATACATTCAGTGATCCACAGCCTTATGTGGTGGAGAATTCCACAGGTTCACCACCCTATGAGTGAAAAAATTTCTCATCTGTCCTAAGCAGCCTACCCCACACTCTGAGATCATGGCCCCTTGTTCTAGTGCACCGGGGAGAGGATACAACATCCCTACATCCAGCCTGTCAGAAATTTATATGTTTCAGAGATCCCCTTTCATTCTCCTAAACTCCAGGACATACAGGCGAAGTCAACACAAGCCTTCCTCACATGATAATCCTGCCATCCCAGGAATCAGTCTGGTTCCACCTGAGATCGGAAGTGGCCGAGCAAGTTTCACAAGAATAGCGAGGAGCGAGCATCCTTGCCACAACTCGAGAATGAACAATTTAAAGAAAAGACGTACAACTGGCAATGTAGATAACAGGCACAGTTTGATTATTTTAATACATCTACACTTTACCCATTAGTCCAGCCAATTCTGCCCACTTAAAGAAGACAGGATTACAGTACATACTGTGTTGACATTATCTCACCTTAGCATCCTTCAGTACCAATCCCTCCAGGCCCTCTCTAATAACTCGATTGATCATTTCTCTCAGATCAGAAGCCCGCTGTCAAAACAGGATGCAAAGATTTTTTTAAAAAGAATCAGTAAAATGTACACATATATCAAATAAACCAATTAGCCACAGAGATAGCCTAAGATTAATTTATTTCATAATGCGTCAAAATTGCAACTTTGCTTGATTTGAATTCTGTTTCAAGTATTTGAATAAGCTAACAAGAGGGTCGGTGACAAGTTCCCCTAGAACAGTTTGGTTTCTTACAATTTTAGAGTGAATGAACTTGACTAGAATGAATGAAGGCATCAGTTGTTTAACACAAGCTGAATCTATAGAACTCGCCAGCGTCTAACTTAACAGAGCCAAGATCCACTCCTTAAAAAAGGAACCAAAGATAAAGGCACATCAAGTGCATCACAGGTTATGTGAAAAGACAGGAGATTAATTGGAGAGGCTAACTGCATACGGCTTTATAACAGTGACATAAGCAAGAGATTTTCTTATCAGAACCTGTCAGATTTATACATAAGTAACTTTCAGGATTACATTGCCACCTCTAATAAATAGTTCTATCCAGCAATCAGTAGATATACAATATTTACAGTCTTGGTTTCCATTTTTTGACACTTTTTTGTGTTCAGGATAACCAACGTTAATGAACCTTATGATTGCAGAATTAATATGAGGCTAGATGGAGAGTAGTAGAATCATCAGTTACCAGCAAGTTGCAAAGAAACAACTTCTATTTATCACAGAATCCTACAGTGCAGAAGGAGGCCATTTGGCCTATCGAGTCTGCACCGACTACAATCCCACCCATGCCCTATTGCCATAACCCCATATATTTAACCCACTAGTCCCTCTGACACTAAGGAGCAATTTAGCATGCCCAATTCAACCCGCATACCTTTCAACTGTGGGATGAACCATCTGGAGGAAACCCATGCACACGCAGGGAGAATGTGCAAACAGACAGTGATCCAAGCCAGGAATCGGACCCTGACGCTGTGAGGCAGCAGTGCTAACCACTATGCCACCCCTAGTGTTTAAATAACACTTTATCTGGGAAAGCATCCCACAGCACTTCACAGGTGCACGGAGCTAGAAACTGAAATATTACAATATTAGGAAGGGTGACTAAAGGCTTGGTCAAAGAGGTGAGTTTTGAGAAGAGAGAGATCAATGCTCCCTTTAAGCCGTACCTCCACCTTTTTTTTGCCAGTAATTCATATTTGTTTGTATGGTGGGACATGTTTAACATGTGGCAGAGTTCCATTCGGTTCCAGCAGGTTATGGCACCTCAGTGTGTTGAAAAAAAATCTGTATAACCCACTTTAGAAAATCCACTGGCATCAACGTCTGAAGCTCTGGCTGAAGCCACAAACCAATTAGTGCCTAGATTTCAACCAAAATATCAGGAAAAAACCTAAATACCTGGCAATATAAAAAAGTGAAGTAACAAGGAGTAACACAAGAGTATTCAGATCATTTGGATCTGTGTTGGGGTGTACAAAGGCAGTAGAAGGGATTCTCTGGCCTCCCCACAGCCATTTCCCAGGGGCAGGAGGTGGGCTGGTAATGCAATCTTTCAGCCCCGTCACTGTCAGTGGGATATTCCATTGAATCCCCACGTTGCTGGGAAACCTGCAGCAGGCAAGCACCGTTGGTGGGACCAGAGAATCCCACTGGCGGTAAATCCCACCCTGCGGAGCAGATTTTATGAATTTATCCTTTGGCAAAGGAGTATGATAGAATTACAGATTTGCCACTCAGAAAACCAAGTCATTACCAAACAGAAACCTTCTGGGATATGCAGAGCATCATACCCAGATTCTCAATATGCACTCTCATCACGCCAGAGAACGCTAAATTATATAAAATCTATCTTAAGGTATTTCCCTGTTAAAAAAAACCCTTCAAATAAATTGGTGTTATCTTCATCAGTGAACACCATTCCAAAAAGCAAACAATGAAAATCCAGACCGTTCCAGAAATGACCACATGCAGCATTGAGAGGCATTTGTAAAAGGTACCACTTTAAAACATGACTGTACTCACAGTCACATATTTCATCTCTGAAAACATGATCCGGTTGGGGATTTCAACCATGTTGTCATTAAGAAACTGCTTTCGCTCACTGATTGGTCTGCAAAGACATAAAAGGCATATGTAAATAAATCACAAGGGATAAAGGAAGCCAGTAGGCTAGACTAGCTCATTCTTCCACTTATTGTAAAGGCAGGTTTCTGTGGAGATGATGGAAGCTATTGAGCCCCACACTTTTTTAAACAGAGAGCCAAATTTCTAAATGACCCAAGAGAAAATGTTGGAATATCCACACAATCTGGAGCACCACCAAGGATAAATCTGCCGATTTCACCAAGGCTGGTGTTCCAAAGTCAAACTTGCCTTACTGTTGAGGGTGAAAGGTCGAGGTTGTCAACTCTCAATGGATCTTAGTACTTCTGCGCACATGCAGCCCAGGAGCAGCTGCACACATGCAGTTCTGCACTTTGGTGTACTTTGGTCCCCGTGCAGGAAAACGATGGCGTAAAAACACAGGTTATGTGACCAGGAGCTGAGCACCATTGCTAGCAAGAGTCCAGGCAGGAAGCAGAGAGAGGACCCAAAACAAAGTCCTAGGCAGAAGACAAGAAACAAGAGATGGACACAGGTCCCCGTTAAGGTAGAGAGGTGAACGGAGAAATGGGTTCCAAACCGAAAAGGGCCGCAGTTATCAGCCTAAATGAAAAGTGCTCAGGAAAAGCCATGAAGATCCGAGAAGGCAGCCGCAAGATTGGTGACTCAATGCTACAGGCCGTTGGGGCAATAGCGCTCAGCTCAGTGCAGCTGAAGAGCCTGTGAATGGATGTTTCAGTGCTAACTCAGGAACAGAATCTGAGGAGTTGAGATTGGAATTCAGCAAGGCGGACCATTGTTGATGCTATCTGAGTTGGAATGACTTTTGGTGCGAATTCCCAGGTTAGATCTTTGAAGGTGAAGAGGGGAATCCCTTGTGAGAGAGGGAGAAAGATCAACAGAATTTCAGTGATAGTGACTGATTGTCAGTGTTACTGACATCTGGGTTGGTTATTGAGAAATGTGGACTCTGTCTTGATCACATCTGTTACCCAGAGTGCACTGTGTTCACCCACAATTGCCTGTTAATTCACATGTACCTCATATTTACCCTGAATGCTTGAATATGTGTTGTAAATTGTTAACTTTCTGAACTGTATGATAAAGTTCATTACTATTTGTTAAAAACCCATGGATTTATTCACTGAGCAAGTGGCTTCAATCACAAACGTGTCTACTTTAAACAAAACATTATTGGCTCCTAAGCAAATCTGACCAAATAGCTTGTGGTCTCCTCAAGGATCATAATACTGATGAACAGAGACACTTATCTACTTTTGTTTTTAAGAAGATCTTTCTGGTTGCCAGCTTTTGGATATTTAAGAAGTTTATTTTTTGGGACTGTTTCATCAGCAACTTGAGAGTGTAAAGTGAGTGTCACTAGCACAACATAAGTACAGTAATCCAATTATACAATAAGCTCCATTGTGTCTGTTAAGGCCCAGGATCACAAGGAAATTTCTGCTGTACAGAGACTTAATGAGGGATGTACAAACCTGTTCATGAGGCTGACTCCATTGAAGTAAATACAGTCGAAGACAAAAAGACAAACATTAGCATCCTTGAAGGCGGCTTTCTGGAAACAGAAGAAAATAGAATTCAAACGGCTTGTTCTACTGTTCATCTGTCCAAAACAATGTTCCACTTCCTCCTAGTTGGTAATGGTGGAGGTGCAGGAAGATGATGTGATCAACGCTGTCAAAGGTTGCAAACAGATTAGGAAGAATGAGAATGAACAGTTTACTTTTGTCAGTCAATTCGGATCCACGTGCGACTTTGACGAGAGCTGTTTTGGTACTGTGAGCAGGGCAGAAAATTGATTGTTTTGGAGGGATTGAAACAGAGTTCCGATAAAGAGTACTGGAGGCAATAAGTTTAAGGACTTTGGAGAGGAAAGGGATTTTGGAGATGGTCATCTTATGAAGAGAGGGGCAATTATGGCAGTGGGGCCAGGAGGTGGGTGACATGGACAAGATTAACCCAGATAAGCTATGAGGGAAGACAATGAAGAAACTAGAAGGCTTTGCAAATTCAAGGCTGCGAGTATGGGAACTTTCATGAATATTAGGGAAGACACAGCTAATTGATGGTCTCAGCCTTAGATAGAAAGGAATGGATGAGTTTCTGCATTTTTTTTTTAATTTTTTTTTATTAGTGTCATTAACACTGCAATGAAGTTACTGTGAAAATCCCCCAGTCACCACACTCTGGCACCTGTTCCGGTGCACGGAGGGAGAATTTAGTCAATGCAACTAACCAGCATGTCTTTCGAACTGTGGAAGGAAACCCATCCAGACAGGGGGAGAATGTGCAGACTCAGTGACCCAAGCTGTGAATCAAACCCAGGTCCCTGAAGCTAAGAGGCAGAAGTGCTAACCACACGCCACCTTGTTGGAGGCAAGGGTAAGAAATACGAGTAAGGCAAGTTTACGAAGATGGCTTGCAGTAGAGAAAGGGAGCTGGGGGAGGGTCATCATTGCATTGTAGGGTGATCCTGGAAATGAGCAGTTTTAACAAACTAGAGCAAGTGACAAAGTGCTTTATGTGGTTCAGCCAGATCTGGTGGTGCATGGCTATTCCATATGGCATGCCATATTCATTCAAGTCTGCGTTCATTGAAGCTAAAGGGAGAGCGAGAGAGCATGATGGTCTTATTATGGAATAGAGCATTAAACTGAAGATGATGGTGGAGTTGAGCAAATTAGCTACTGCAGAAATGTCATAAGTAGTGGGCTATATTCACAAATGGGATTTTGAAATTGCAGAATCAAGTGAATTAGAGGATAACAGTTCCAGGGCAGACATGGAAGGAAGTTAGATAGAGGAAAGGGGGATTTGCAGTGGAGAGGGAGTGATTGCAAATGGCATTATCTATGATTGCTTTGACGGTAGTAGTGAGGTCACACGAGATGGCAAGTCCAAGGGAGGGAGAATGAATGTCAGTTATTGTGCTTACATGGAGGGAATTAGGGATAAGTCGCAGTGAATTCATAGGACAGACTTAGAACATGAACATGATGGTTAAAATGATATAGAGGAGCTGTTCGATGTTCAACAAATTGTATTGCTTGATTGAAGAAGCACAACAATGAGACAGTCTTGTCCTTTGTTGCTCTGTGATCTACCCTGACATATTACTTGGATGCAGCGAGATGAATATCCTCTCAATGATCCAAAGTGAGAAATTTGTAGATACAGAAACAGTTTCGGTTTTATTAGTTTAGGAATGATACCTTATTCTCTGCAGACAATATATCTGTTAAATATCAAAAATTTTCCATTCAGCAGCATTGAGTTCAGAAGTCTGAATCCTTTCATACAAAGCTCTGTAGTTAAAGACCACATTCACTATGGCAAATAGATCACAGGGGTCCAAGTCAAGTGCTAGAACGTGTGTGGTTTGCAGTTCTCAGCCAGCATGGTCATAGAGAGGGTTATAACTGCCAGCCTCATCAGCATGCGTGTGTCCATTTCCAAAACCTCTGAAGCAGCCAATCAACGTAAACATCACAGGAACAAATTAGATCTGGACCCTTTAATCACATTACCTTGTGCACACCTAGTGTTCCAAAGGGGAGTGGTTTCCCAGTGTGTGTATCAATCAGCAGCACCTCAGAATCCAAAATCATACTGTCACCTCCTACAAAAGCTTTGGGAATAAAATCCCGAAAATGAGCAACCTAGGAGGGAAAAATCAAAAAAGGCAAAGT
Source organism: Prionace glauca (assembly GCA_037974335.1). Taxonomy (NCBI): domain Eukaryota; kingdom Metazoa; phylum Chordata; class Chondrichthyes; order Carcharhiniformes; family Carcharhinidae; genus Prionace; species Prionace glauca. Next base: position 41,298,852 of record CM075742.1, on the reverse strand, counting down.
TAGTTTCTGCAACAATGGAACTACGGAGACGGGTCCACTTTCATCATAACACAATACGAGAGCATACCTAACATCACAGATTCATAGAATTATTATGGAGCAGTAGGAGGCCATTTGGCCCACCGTGTCTGTACCAGCTCTCCACACGGGCAGCGTACTTTGTACCAATACCCCACCTTCTCCCTATAACCCTACACATTCTTCCTTTTCAGCTAAAAGTTTAACATCATAACTATGCAAATTGCATAACCAGGGAAGTAGAGATGGCTTTAAAGTAAATAGAGGGTAGGGAAGAGTTTCTGGAAAAGGATGGGTAGGCTTACAAGGTAAAAGGATATGTAAGAATTGCGAGGTAGCTATTTAGACAATTACAGTGTGACAGGAAGGGACAGAGTGTATATACATAAAAAGACAACAGGGCCAAAGGGGGAAAAGAATGGCAACAAGGAAAAATTAATGGCTCTTTACCTATATGCATGTAGCATTCAGCATAAAATAAATACATAAATTGAGGTTAATGGATATATACAGCCATTACAGAGACGTTGTTACAAGGAGATCAAAGACGGGAACTAAACATTCAGGGGCATATGACTTTTTGTAATACAAGGTCTTGAGAGGAAAGGGAGGGTGGAGATGGGGCACCAGTTTGCAAAAATAGAGGTGTCAGTTGAAAAGGGTGATGCTGGCAGATTTGAAGGAGGGAGGAACAGAAGCCAAGAAGAGACAACTGTTAACTTGGGAGCCAGCAAAGGAAGCTAGGGTGGCACAGTGGTTAGCACTGCTGTCTCACAGCACCAAGGATCGGGGTTCAATTCCCAGTTTGGGTCACTTTGCGTGGAGTCCACGTGTTCTCCCTCTGTTTGCATGGTTTTCTCCAGGTGCCATGGTTTCCTCCCATAGTCCAAAGATGTGCTGGTTAGATCACTGGCCATGCTAAATTGCCCCTTAAATGTCCCAAGATGTATAGGATAGGAGAATTAGCGGGATAAATGTGTGGGGTTATGGGATAGACAGAGGGGTGGGCCTTTGTCAGATGCCATGTCAGAGAGTCAGTGCAGGCCCGATGGGCAGAATGGTCTCCTTCTGCACTGTAGGGGTTCTATGATTGCTCAATTTTTGTAATAGCTTCGAGAAGTGAGAGAAAACATGAGGAAGGACACACCACACACAGATATCAGGTTATCCCAGCAGTCACACTGATCGTATTCCTAGGGCTATTCCGACACAAGACACTGAAATTCATAATTATGAGAATACTGGTCAAAACTATAACGTGTGTAGATAATAAGGGAAATTCATAATTGAGTGTATTGGTCAAAAAATGTGTAGGTGCTTTGAGAGGTTGAGTGTTTTCAGTATTCTACGACAACAATCACCAACATACCTATGCACTGGGGACAGATAACAGCTGCCAGTCTGCCACAGAATTTCAGAGATAGGAGAAATTGGGTGTAGAGCACTGTCTTTTTACTTCAGAAGCTTATTGGTATGAAAATCTCCTCCTTTGCACACCATAAGCAAACAAGTGTGGCAGTCTCAAGCCATCAGGAATTGGACACAGGTCTATATTATAAACTGTCCAGGTTGGATACAATTCTCACTAAAATGACAATCTCGTTCAGGAAGGCTGGTGTGAACATAGAACATAGAACATTACAGCACAAACAGGCCCTTTGGCCCTCGAGTTGCGCCGATCACATCAACCCCACCAATCTATAGACCTATCTATAACCCCCAATCCCATTAAACCCCATATACTCATCCAGAAGTCTTTTAAAAGACCCCAGCGAGTTCGCCTTCACCACCGACGACGGCAGCCGATTCCATTCACTCACCACCCTCTGAGTGAAAAACTTACCCCTAACATCACCTCTGTACTTCCCTCCCCGCACCTTAAATCTGTGTCCTCTCGTAGCGACCATTTCAACCCGGGGAAATAGCCTCTGAGAGTCCACCCTATCTATTCCTCTCACCATTTTATAAACTTCTATCAGGTCGCCGCTCAACCTTCGCCTCTCCAGGGAAAAGAGTCCCAGCTCCCTCAACCTATCTTCATAAGGCATGCCTCCCAGTCCAGGCAACATCCTTGTAAATCTCCTCTGCACCCTTTCAATAGCTTCTACGTCTTTCCTATAGTGAGGCGACCAGAACTGCGCACAGTACTCCAAATGAGGCCTGACGAGGGTCCTGTAAAGTTGCAGCATTACCTCCCGACTCCTAAACTCAATCCCTCGATTAATGAAGGCCAGTACACCATACGCCTTCTTGACCACCTCCTCCACCTGCGAGGCCGATTTAAGAGTCCTGTGAACCCGGACCCCGAAATCCTTCTGCTCTTCAACGCTACTAAGACCCCTGCCCTTAATAGTGTACTCGTTCATCCCGTTGGTTCTGCCGAAATGGACGACTGCACATTTATCCGTGTTGAAGTCCATCTGCCACTTCTCCGCCCATTCCTGCATCCTATCTATGTCCTGCTGCAACTTTTGACATCCTTCCAGACCATCCACAACACCGCCGACCTTCGTGTCATCAGCGAACTTGCTAATCCATCCCTCCACTTCCTCATCCAGGTCATTTATGAAAATGACAAACAGCAAGGGTCCCAGAACAGATCCCTGGGGCACCCCACTGGTGACTGACCTCCATTCCGAAAAAGACCCATCCACAACCACTCTCTGCCTTCTGCAGGCAAGCCAGTTCTGGATCCACAAGGCCAAAGGCCCTTGGATCCCATGCCCTCTCACCTTCTCAAGAAGTCACTTCTAAAACACTGCTGCTGACATAAACATAACTGTTCAAAATAAATGGAGAGTAATTCAAACAGGTTAAGATAATTTTAAATAAATCAAGCATATTAAAAACTGCAACCTGGTTAGTTTAAGTGAATGGAATGTCATGCTTGTTAATGCCAATAAATATCAGTGTTGGAGAATAGAACATTTTCCACTTTCTGCACGTAGCATCATCAGCAAGCAAGAAGCCCTAGGCACTTACAATAATCAGATACTGTGTGAGCCTCCCTTCATTCTCCTGTAATTTGCTTCAAAATATTTGAAGGGGCCGACAGCCCAGAATTAATTACCATCTTCGGAAGGAACTTGCTTAGCAGTGAAAGTGGAAAATTAAAATCAGGAACGCCAAGGTAAGTTGTAAACTTTCAAATATGTCATCTCCCCAACCAGCAACGGAGAGAGAAAAAAATTCAAGAACAGTTCCTTTCTTGCTGTCATCAGACTTTTGAATGGACCTACCTCATATTAAATTGATCTTTCTCTACACCTCTACACTTAACACTACATTCCGCACTCTCTCGTTTTCTTCTCTATGAACGATATGCTTTGTCTCTGTAGCGTGCAAGAAAGAATACTTTTCACTGTATGTTAATAAATGTGAGAATAATAAAATCAATCAAAAAAAAAGCATTCTCTTTCTCCAGCAAGAAATGGGAAAAGGGTAAAGATTAGCTCCTTTGGAAGAAGGAATGAATTACTCACTTTATGCGGCAACACAGGTTTCAGGCTCCTGCTGTAGTATTGGAAAGTGTCCCCATTCTTATGCACTTGAACTCTCTCCCCATCATACTTGATTTCTGCATAGATTCCATTTGGGCATTTCTTCATGGCATAGTCAATTGATTTGCAAGCTTCAGCCTAAATAGGGAAACAAATTTAGATTTCTTTTAAATCTGCAGGAAGATAAAATGCTTAAAAAAATTTCTTGTCACAGAGTCAAGGACCTTCCAAAGGATACTGCGATCAAAAATTAAACACTCATCCTTTTGGTAAGGTTTATTTTCTACAATACAGTATTCTCATCATGAAGAACTACCTGTGTTCAAGCCAATCTTGCAGGGAAGGGAATGAGGTGAAATGCTGAAAAGTTGCAGTTCAGGTATTTGAAATTGTGGCATTGTATCAGGGTTTCTGGGGGAGCAAGTTGGGAACATAAAGCTAATTGTTGAAACTGATACTAAGTTTCTGCATTCCTGGGACTGGGAAACAATTGTAGTGGCTCCATTCTCATCAATGAACCAGATCAATTTTTACAACAATCTGGGGGTTACATGGTCACTTTTATTAGTACTAGCTTTTTAATTTCAGATTTAGTTCATCAAATTAAATTCCCCACCTGCCATGGTCTCACCACCACAATTTCCCAACAAACCCCAACATAAACTCAGGCCTAAACATCTCTAATCTGGATCTGAAAGTACGGGGTTGTAAATAAAACCACAAGCCAAAACTTAATCTGCTTAACACTGCTTGGTGTTTAATTTACAATATATTTCGTTTTGGTTCAGCCAAATTAATATTTGTAAAGAAAAGCCAGAATGGGGGAGAAATTAAACATTGAGGTTATCATCACTTCCTTACCAGCATAGGCTGTACTGGGGTTAGAAGGTTGGCCTTGACGCTGAGCATCTTCTTCATTCCTGGTACTTGCTCAGATTCTTGTTGATTCTGGAGAACACGGTCAACCACATCTTGCAAATTACGTGAGGCTTTGAATGCATCGTAAGCATTGGGGTCCAAGGCATCCAACCTAAATGAAAATCAGCAGGAAATTGGACATTCAACCTGGTTAGCAAATTAAAAGAATGACCAGTGAAGTTAGTGCATTTGATCAACACCAGTCAAACAGTGTTGGTTAGCCCGAAAATTCAGGATATCTGAAAGAACTGTCAAAGTAGATTGGAAAGTTGGCATAAAATTCCAAATCTTGAATCTTTGATTTGAGTGCAAACCCCATGCAATAATAAGCAAAAAGTTTTGAAAGAATGGGTGGGGCCACAATCAATGAATTAGTTAATGGGGAGGGGAACCCACATTAACAATAGCATACTTCATTTTAGAAGAATGGGCTGATGGAATAGCAACTGGTTACACAACATTGAAACTCATAATAAAATGTAACCTAGACTGTAAAATGTAACTGGTCTGAATAAGCCCATATGAAAAACACAGGACAAATAGGTACTGCTGGATATGTGGCAATGAAAGGAATTAATCATCTGAACAGTGACCAGGCTTCTCCCAATTACTAATGAAGCAACTGAATGCAGAAAAGAAGTAGTATAGCACTACAGCTGGGGGAATGTTGAGCATTCATGCTTCAGTACAACCAAACTGGTGAGTCTTGCCTTGCTGTTGTGAACTAAATGATATTGCAATAGCGAATTGCCAAGTACTCTGTAATAATGGAAAAAAATCATTTTAGATACAGCAAGACTAGAAATCACAACTTTTCAAGATGAAGGGAATGGATAAAATGGAGTCTTGAGTTTCAAAGCCAAAGACTGAGCTAAAGCAGCAGCAATAGTTTGAAGTGTCACAATGGTTAACCTAAGTGAGGACCAAGATGATATAGGATAGTAAAGAATAGAAAATGCAACAACACCATTGTAAAATACAAGTCTCAACATGAAAGACTTTCATTTTAGTGTTTTTATGCGATCACTTGGGGGTCTCCAATGAAGTACTTTTAATGTGTGATTACTTAAGTAATGAGTTGGCTAAATACCAAAAAAACCTGAGGGGGTGGGGAGGTGGTAGAGTGCACGACCTTACCAGCTCATCACAGCGGTCAGTGCGGTGAAATGATAAGATTGCGAAAGAGGTGAAAAACTGGCTTTGGGCCCGGTTTCTCACCTCTTGTGGTCTTACCAACCCTGGATTTCCGGCATGACTCGTGACTGCGTGGGTTTCCTCTGGGTGCTCCGATTTCCTTCCACTGTCCAAAGATGTGCGGGTTAGGTTGATTGGCCATGCTAAAAAAAATGCCCCTTAGTGTCCTAAGATGCTTAGGTTAGAGGGATTAGCGGGTAATGATATGGGGGTACGGCCCTGGGAAGGGACATACTGGGACAATATCTGGGAAGGCGGCGGTCAGGGCAGTTTATTGGGCCAATAATGGGGGGGTGGAATTCTCTCTGTTCCGTTGCACAGAACATAGAGATATGCGCAATGGTGCACTCTAGTGTGAGCAGCTAACTTTTCGGCAAGAATAGACTCCATCCACCCCCTCTACTGCATGAATCACACTTTTTTGCACTTAGTGCCATATGATCACTGAGAAAAATGGATGTGATTCTCTCTGGTTTTCATGCTCATTTGGCTCACTTTTAGTAAGATTGCACCCCGCCCGGTGTTTCGTCGTAAAATATTGACGTAGATAAATATTGTGAAAACTGAAAGAAAAACTTAAAAAAGGAGACTTAAAATGTTAAAAGTGAGTCAACATTGTCATTCCCAATTAGAACAACACACAATGCAGTTGTGCATTTACACAAAAGCAGCAATGTAACATGGGATTCAGTTAACAACCCTGAACGTCAGGTGGCCCACAGCCAGCATTGTGGGATGCAGCAAATCATAGAAATCTTACAGTGCAGAAGGAGGCCATCTGGCCCATCAAGACTGCACAAAGTCTCTGACAGGGCATCTTATCCAGGCCCCTCCTCCACTCTATCCCCGTAATTCTACACATCTACCATGGTTAATCATAGAATCATTGAACCCTACAGTACAGAAAGAGACCCTTCGGCCCATCGAGTCTGCACCGACCACAATCCCACCCAGGCCCTACCCCCATATCATTACCCGCTATACATCTTAGGACACTAAGGGGCATTTTTTTTTAGCATGGCCAATCAACCTAACATGCACATCTTTGGACAGTGGGAGGAAATCGGAGCACCCAGAGGAAACCCACGCAGACACAAGGAGAATGTGCAAACTCCACACAGACAGTGACCCAAGCTGGGAATCGAACTTCGGACCCTGAAGCTGTGAAGCAGCATGTAACCACTGTGCTACCACGCCACCGGTTAATTAAATCGATCTAACTTATACATCTTGGGGCACTAAGGGGCAATTACTATGGCCAATTCACCTAACCTGCACATCTTTGAACTGTGGAAGGAAACCGGAGCATCCAGAGGAAACCCACACAGGGAAAACATGCAAACACCACACAGGCAGTCACTCAAGACCAGAATTGAACCCAGGTCCCTGGCACCGTGAGGCAGCAGTGCTACCCACTGTGCCACCTAAAGTCTTGCACTGCTGCATATTAGACATTATTGAAAGCAAGCAAATAAAAGTTTGCCAAGCAACCCATTGAACTTGGTGAAAACTCAATATAGAGTCTTTGAAATGTTAGGAGAGCTAAAATCTTCTGAATGCTCTTTTCTAAAGTTAAAATTAAACCTTGAGGGAATAAAGTTCTCTGGTTGACAGTGTTAACAGTATTACCAAGGTCAGTCAACTGCTCATAATACAACACAGATACCAGCTGGGGCAAAAACAACACAGAAAGAGGCCAGTCAGCCCATCAAGTTTATGCTGGCTCTCTATAGAGCAATCTAGTCAGCCCTAATAACCCTGCATGATTATAGAACATAGAACCCTACAGTGCAGAAACAGGCCCTTCGGCCCATCGAGTCTGCACCGAACACAATCCCACCCAGACCCTATCCCCATATCCCTACACATTTACCTGCTAATCCCTCTAACCTACACATCCCAGGACACTAAGGGGCAATTTTAGCATAGCCAATGAACCTAACCCGCACATCTTTGGACTGTGGGAGGAAACCGGAGCACCCGGAGAAAACCCACGCAGACACGAGGAGAATGTGCAAACTCCACACAGGCAGTGACCCGAGCCGGGAATCGAACCCAGGACCCTGGAGCTGTGAAGCAGCAGTGCTAACCACTGTGCTACCGTGCCGCCCAATTATGTTCCTCAATTGCCCATCTAATTTCCTTTTAAAATGATCCATCCCCTCTGCTGCTGTTGAGGATGGTAGGAGTGAGTTCCAGTTCATTACCACTTGCTGCATAAAAAGTCCTTCCTCACGTTTCCCCTTGCATCACTTTCCCAAAATCTTAAATCGGCGTTCTCTTAGTCTCTATATCATCAGCTGATGGAACAGCTTTGCTCTGTATACCTTGTTTAAACTGATCATATGCAGTAATATAGCATCTTTGATTGCCATGCTTAATGCAAAATCAGTTCCAGAAAGTGGTAAATCTTAATAGTATAATTGCCAGATACAGCTTGCAACAATTCACCCACAAACTCTCTCAGCTGAGGAATGGTGCACCAAAGTATTTCCGCAGGTAAGAAATGAGGGTCTTCAGGATAGTTTGAAGAAAAGAATTCACAAACAAATGAAAACAGTACATTAAAATGTCCCAATTTAAACCTAGAATTATAGAACATTATTAAAAAGTACTCCTTTCCTAATCATAAATGAACAGGCACTTACACATGTTTTGCTCCAGAATTCATTCTGAGATCATGCTTTATCAACCTGATAATACATTTCAGGTCATTGGCTGTACATCTGGAAGACAGAAAAGAGCACACTGCAGTTTCATTCAGAAGAACACAGGGAATAAAAGCAGGAGTAGATTCTAAAGTTCCTCAAGCCAGTTCCACCATTTAATGGGATCTTGGCTGAACTTTAACCTCAGTTCTATTTTGCCACCTAATCTCTATACTTCACAATTTCCTTATAGCCCAAAAATCTCTCAGCTTTGATTATACTGTATTCGAACACTATGCAACCTAGCCCTCTGGGATGCAGAATTCCATAGATTCACAATCCTCCAAGAAATCGCTTCTCATCTCAATCCTAAATGGCAAATCCCTTTAGACTCATCTGCCAGGAGATCAGTCACTTGGCATTTACTATAGAGCATAGAAGCATAGAACCCTACAGTGCAGAAACAGGCCCTTCGGCCCATCGAGTCTGCACCGAACACAATCCCACCCAGACCCTATCCCCATATCCCTACACATTTACCTGCTAATCCTTCTAACCTACACATCCCAGGACACTAAGGGGCAATTTTAGCATAGCCAATGAACCTAACCCGCACATCTTTGGACTGTGGGAGGAAACCGGAGCACCCGGAGAAAACCCACGCAGACACGAGGAGAATGTGCAAACTCCACACAGGCAGTGACCCGAGCCGGGAATCGAACCCAGGACCCTGGAGCTGTGAAGCAGCAGTGCTAACCACTGTGCTACCGTGCCGCCCATATGTCAAAGCCTCAGAGCCTTACTTGATTCAGAGTGCTCACTTCTCATTCTTCTGAACTCCACAAAGTACAGGCCCATTCTATTCAATCACCCCTCATCCCAGAGATCAATCAAGTAAACTTTCACTATACTTGCTGGAAGACTAATAATTCTTCCTTTTGGTACAGAAACCAAAATTGGCAGTGCAATTTTGTGGTCTTATCAAAACTCTATGGAATTGAAGAAATAATTCCTTACTGCTGTACTCCAACCCTCTTGCAAAACAGGCCAATATGCTACTTGCTCTCCTAATTGCTTGCATTGCTGACGATGTTCTGTGTACAAGGACATCCAAATCCCTCTGAACACTGGCAATAGGCAATAGCTTCCACGAGTGGTAATTAACAGTGATCTGCCACTCCATGCTGACTTACCGACATAAATTCTTAAAAGCCTGTCTCACCTGCCCAAGCTTCTGAATGCAGGCTGGGTGACGTTTAAGCAGTAAAACAGACCCATGGCTCCAGCTACAAAGTGTTGAAGACAAGGAGCAAAGGAGGATGGCAATAGTTGCCTTAAAGCAGGTATGTTTAAATGTCTCATTGAAAATACCAGGTCAAGGACTAGAGAAGTGACTAAAATAAATGAATGGCAGTCTGAGGTTGTTATAAACAGTTACATTGAAATTAGAACTGTTTTTATTTCTTCCATCTCCTTCATAGTAATTATTAACATTGGCAGAACTATCTTAGGTTAGCGATTTAAATTGCTTTATCAGATGGTTCCCAGTGAAGCATAATTGTCCAGGGGAAGTTCATGCCTCTGGACAATTATTAGGTAAATACTTCCACCCTTATCTGGGAACTTCCAAAAGGGATTCCCCAGTGCATCTCTGGGGTACCCCCATTCAAATTTGATACTGGAGGTTACAGACCATTTTAATAGTTTCTCACCATTTAAAAGAAAACTTTCCTCATTGTATCAAAATCAATAACCACACATTTCCCCAAATTATACTCTATCATACATCACAGAACCCCAACAGTGCAGAAAGAGGCCCTTCGGCCCATTGAGTCTGCACCGAAAACAATCCCACCCAGGCCCTACCCCCATATCCCTACATATTTTACCCACTAACCCCTCTAACCTACGCATCCCAGGACATTAAGGGGCAAGTTTCTAGCAAGGCCAATCAACCTAACCCGCGCATCTTTGGACTGTGGGAGGAAACCGGAGCACCCGGAGGAAACCCACGCAGACACAAGGAGAATCTACAGACTTTGTTACTTGATGTGCCAGGTCATTGGTCCTAGCCCAGTTGAAGTGGATTCAGTCCACAATGGAGCAACTGCCTCTTACCCGAGGATTTGTGCCAATGCTGCAGCATTGGAGTTGTGTCTCCCACACAACTCTTTGAATAAAAAAAACAAAAAAAAACAAAAAAAAACAAAAAAAAACAAAAAACAAAAAAAAAAACAGCACGGGAAACAGGCCCTTCGGCCCAACGAGCCCGCGCCGCCGTCCCATGGTCACCTTCTTACCTATCTATTTCCCTTTGCATGTTTCCTATGTTCTCCTCAATCTAGCTTTGTACTGTCAGCAAATGTGGATATATTTCACTTGGTCCCTTCATCCAAATCATCAATATGGATTGTAAATAACAGAGCACAGATCCTTGCAGAATCCCAATAACAATAACTCATTATTCCTGAACTGTTTTTAGTGCTTTAACAAATTTTATACTCATGATAATATATCACCATCACCCCCATGAGCCCTTATTATCTTTCATACAGCTTCTTTTTATACTACACCCAGTGTACATGAAAATGATTACATTAGCTTTGTTCCTTCTGTCACATTCTGCTCATTACCACACTAGCCTACAATCTTGACTTTTCTCTTGAGATTTTCAGTGTTTCTCTACCCTGAACTTACCACCCCTCCACAGCCCCATTTTCTTTTAGTTTAAAACCCAATCTACAGACTCTGTTGCTTGATGTGCCAGGTCATTAGTCCTAGCCCAGTTCAAGTGGAGTCAGTCCACAATGAAGCAGCTGCTCTTACCCAAGGATCTGTGCCAATGCTGGGAGTCCATCTCCCACACAACTCTTTGAACCATGCATTCAACTCTGAACTGTTTGACCCAATATCAATTTGCACATATCTCAGGTTGTATTCCAAAGATTACTAGTTATGAGGTTCTACTTATTAATTAGAAAATAACTCCTCAGTTGCCCTCAGCACAACCTCATTCATATTCCTATCCCAAATGGACCAAGTTCCCCTTAAGCTCCAAGTTCTCTTCCAGCCATGAGAAAACACTCTTAATTGTGGCACCGGGAATACAACACAGCCTTTGAGATTCCCAGTCACAGCTGCAGAGAACAGTATCTATTCCTATATCATTTTATATTTTTGATTCACAAAGGTCAATCATTATACTAAAAGGACACTAACTGGAATAGAGAAAAAGGAAAGTTTATTGCATGCATTCAAACTGCATGTCAAAGCAGGTGGTACACTTCAACAGTAAGTCATTAATTAGGAATAGTGACTATAACATAACTGAATTTGAAAGGTGAGAAAGGAGGATTGTACAGGTAAACTTTGACAGGATGAGGAAGAAACGAGTTGATCAATCTATGGACCAATGCTGGAATTCATTCACAAAGCTACTGAGTAGAATATCAAAGAAATACACAAACCCTCCACCCACAAATTCTGAGATGTTGCAATTGTGATTCCTTTAAGTAGATGGGGCCAATATAAAACAGAAAGAGAAGGCTCATAAAAGAGCAAAGGACAGTGACAAGAAATTCAAATCCAGAGCCTTGCTGATAGTTTGGGTGGCATTTCATTTGGCCCTGCTGTACACAAGGAGTCAGTATGGACCCTTCAGAGAAATTGGTCAGGCTATGTAGCTGCAAGAATTAGATAATACTATATTTCAAAGATCAGCTATTAAATTGTTTAGCATTAAGATTGAACATTTATTGAGTTAAATTAATAACATCCACTCAATGTTTACTGTTGTGCAATTTGTTCAATAAATATGCTTGATAATTAATCTGAAACAAGGTCTGATATTGTAATGCTGCAATTTATGAAGATCTGAAAAAGATCCTGCAGAGATACTGGATAGACTCAGCAGCTGAACAGAAGAAAACGTTATCTGTGTGTTTAATCTGGGCACATTATTATAGGTTATCCAAGTATAAAGGTCAGTGAGGGTAATCTAGAGTTGAGGAGTCAAGACCCTGTATATAAAGTCACAATATACAAAATCTGAATTATCAGAGTGGGATAGAGAAAAGACATCTTGTACTTGTTACAAGCTGCACAAATGGAGAAAGCAACGAGAGTCTAAAGTGATGGATAGACTGCATTGTCCTGGAGGGTGTCTATCTTCTAGTGTTGTTGGAGCTGCATTCATCAAGTATTCCATCACACTCCTGAACTGCATGCATTCAAACTGCATGTCGTAAAGCAGGTGATACACTGTGATGAAAAGTAATTAATTAGCAATGAGTAAACTTCTTGGAAATAGTGACTATAACATGACTGAATTTATTTTGTTTACTTGGGCTTTGTACGTGGTGGACAGATTTGGGAAGTCAGGAGGCAGGTTACTCACTCCAAAACGTCCAGCCTCTGATCTGGTCTTGACACCACGGTATTGGTATAGGTCCAGTTAAATTTCTGATCAATATGATTGTAACGCCACCAAATAGAACATAGAACATTACAGCGCAGAACAGGCCCTTCGGCCCACGATGTTGCGCCGACCAGTTACAAAAACAATGACCCACTAGCCTATACCAATCCCTTTTCGTCCATAAACCTATCTACAGATCTCTTAAACGCCCCCAAACTAGGCGCATTTACAACTGCAGCAGGTAGGGCATTCCAATCCCTCACCACCCGCTGGGTAAAGAACCTACCCCTGACATCCGTCCTGTAGCTACCCCGCCTTAATTTAAAGCCATGCCCCCTCGTGCTAGCTTTCTCCATCCGAGGAAAAAGGCTATCACTGTCCACCCTATCTAAATCTCTAATCATCTTATATGTTTCAATAAGATCCCCTCTTAGCTGCCTTCTTTCCAACGAAAACAACCCCAAATCCCTCAGTCTCTCCTCATAAGACCTCCCCACCATACCAGGCAACATCCTGGTAAACCTCCTCTGCACCCTCTCCAAAGCCTCCACATCCTTCCTGTAATGTGGGGACCAGAACTGCACACAGTACTCCAAGTCAGGAGAAGGTGGCTAGATTTGTTCTTGGAGACTGTCATTGCCTGGCACAAATGTTACTTGCCTCTTAGCAGCCAAAGGTTGATAATGATGTAGGTCCAGCTGTATACAGACACAAACTTCTAAATTATCTGAAAAGTTGCAGTTGAAACAAAACACTGCAATCATCAGCAAACATCCCCAGTTGTGACCTAATGCTGGAGGGAAGGTCATTGATGGAGCAGAGGATGACAGTTGGGCCTAGGACAACATCCTGAAGAGCTCCTGCTGCTCATCTCTGGGACTGAGATGACTGGCCTTCAATAACCATTTCCTGCTTTGCTCCATCCGTCAGTGAGGAACTTACCCCAATTCCCACTGACTTCAGTTTTTACTGGAGCTCCTTGAAGCCATGTTCAATCAGATGCTGCCTTGATGACAAGGGCAACAGCCACCCTGATCACATTGGTAACTAAATGCCACACGATAGAACTGTCAATGACACTTTCCCTCACTTTGTAGATAGCAGAGTAGACTGATGGGGTGCTTGGATACGATCTGTCTAGCTTTTGTGGGCAGGGCTTATATGGACAATTGTCACAAAAGTGCTTCATTTTGGCTGTTTAGGAACAGCTCAGTTAGAGATTCAGCTAATCTGGACCACAAGACTTCAGCACCGCAATAAGGATGCATTCAGGGGTTATTATCTTTGCGTTATCCAGTACACTTCTCTGAATAATACATAGAAGGAGGTGCACCGGCAGAGATGGGCTGTGATGCTGAGGACCTCAGGAGGACTTCACTGGGGCACTAGACATCTCTAAAAGCCAAGACTTACTTTGAAGCAATGATCTGAAGCTCCTTCTGTTGGTCTTCTTCTCTGGTCATTTTCGACAGCTGGGTGAGAGCTGCCTCCACCTCCTGAATTGTCATTATGCTTTTATGGGCTGGACGGAAACTCTGACTCCCCTCAAAAAAGATGCGCACAGTTTCAGAGACATCACCCTAGAGTGAAAGCAAGAAAGATTTATTTATTTGGTGCATTTTGCAACATTATGGTGTTCTCAAGAGAAACACAACTGCATTGCCATTGAGCAATGGCTAGTATTTAAAGAAGATACCACTAAGCATGAGTAATCAAACAGGCAAAATAAGAATAGTCTCCACAAACAGCATGGAACGTGAAGCTACTTGCTATGCTGGATGGGGGGGGGGTAAAGAGAGAGAGAGAGAGAGAGAAGAGAGAGATATGAGAGAAATGGGAGGGCAAAAAGAATTGATTGAAGGGTTACCTTGGCCACTCTAATAAAGGGGATTTTCACAGTAACTTCATTGCAGAGTTAATGTCAGCCTGCTTGTGACATTAATAAATAAATATAAAAACATTCCCTAGTAGTACAAAACCTCCTGGCTGCAGACCAAATTGGGAATAGTGCACCACCTGGTGGTAGGACACAGTGAAAATAAATTTCTGATTACCCTGGGCAGTATCCCTTGTCTTCAAATATAAGCCAGTTTCTGAATCAAATGGGAAAGTCTTCAAATAAATATAGACAACGAAAGTTTGATTGGAAGAAAAATCATTCCCAGTCATGTACAAGACACAGGCAGGGAGCATTCACTCCCTTTTCATCAATGTGAGAGGGCATGGGATCCAAGGGCCTTTGGCCTTGTGGATCCAGAACTGGCTTGCCTGCAGAAGGCAGAGAATGGTTGTGAATGGGGCTTTTTCGGAATGGAGGTCAGTCACCAGTGGGGTGCCCCAGGGAGCTGTTCTGGGACCCTTGCTGTTTGTCATTTTCATAAATGACCTGGATGAGGAAGTGGAGGGATTGGTTAGCAAGTTCGCTGATTACACGAAGGTCGGTGGTGTTGTGGATGGTCTGGAAGGATGTCAAAAGTTGCAGCAGGATATAGATAGGATGCAGGAATGGGCGGAGAAGTGGCAGATGGACTTCAACGCGGATAAATGTGTAGTCGTCCATTTCGGCAGAACCAACGGGATGAATGAGTACACTATCAAGGGCAGGAGTCTTAGTAGCGTTGAAGAGCAGAAGGATCTCGGGGTCCGGGTCCACAGGACTCTTAAATCGGCCTCGCAGGTGGAGGAGGTGGTCAAGAAGGCGTACGGTGTACTGGCCTTCATTAATCGAGGGACTGAGTTTAGGAGTCGGGAGGTAATGATGCAACTTTACAGGACCCTTGTCAGGCCTCATTTGGAGTACTGTGCGCAGTTCTGGTCGCCTCACTATAGGAAAGACGTAGAAGCTATTGAAAGGGTGCAGAGAAGATTTACAAGGATGTTGCCTGGACTGGGAGGCATGCCTTATGAAAATAGGTTGAGGGAGCTGGGACTCTTTTCCCTAGAGAGGCGAAGGTTGAGAGGCGACCTGATAGAAGTTTATAAAATGTTGAGAGGAATAGATAGGGTGGACTCTCAGAGGCTATTTCCCCGGGTTGAAATGGTCGCTACGAGAGGACACAGATTTAAGGTGCGGGGAGGGAAGTACAGAGGTGATGTTAGGGGTAAGTTTTTCACTCAGAGGGTGGTGAGTGAATGGAATCGGCTGCCGTCATCGGTGGTGGAGGCGAACTCGCTGGGGTCTTTTAAAAGACTTCTGGATGAGTATATGGGGTTTAATGGGATTGGGGGTTATAGATAGGTCTATAGATTGGTGGGGTTGATGTGATCGGCGCAACTCGAGGGCCAAAGGGCCTGTTTGTGCTGTAATGTTCTATGTTCTAATGTGCTTAGTTTTCATTGTCAGCGCTCAGTTAGAATATTTTCACATTTTTAAATATAGGTGCAATTTTTTCATCGAAACCCTGGACATAATTTCACTTAAACATCCCTCAGACTGACACTATGCATTTGCAGTTACAATTACACCTAGGTTTTAAAAATAAATTAAATTTTGTAAGTTTGTAGGAAAATGATTTGTTCCAAAGCTAACTTTTCAGCAGCCTTCAGTTTAAAAAAAGCAAGCTGAAGCAGGCAGTGCAGCGTACACACAGCTCTATCTCATGGTGGAAGGGAATATTGCATTTCTTTTTGTGTTTCCGATCTGCTATTTTTACAGTACAGCTTGGTCTGTCGCCAACACCATCCTCCCCTCAATCACACCTCCCCCTTCATGGTGTTGTGTTTTTGTCTGCATGGATCTCTCCTGTGGCTTTTCATCTCTCATTAATGACATACTTACCCCTCTTTCTAGGAACAATACTGCCAATGAACTCACTAGTCATCTTCATTGCACCAAAAAAACTTTTATCTAGTAGTTTGCTGCTCACTTAACTCCTCATCTAGAACATAGAACATTACAGCACAAACAGGCCCTTCGGCCCTCGAGTTGCGCCGATCGCATCAACCCCACCAATCTATAGACCTATCTATAACCCCCAATCCCATTAAACCCCATATACTCATCCAGAAGTCTTTTAAAAGACCCCAGCGAGTTCGCCTCCACCACCGACGACGGCAGCCGATTCCAATCACTCACTACCCTCTGAGTGAAAAACTTACCCCTAACATCACCTCTGTACTTCCCTCCCCGCACCTTAAATCTGTGTCCTCTCGTAGCGACCATTTCAACCCGGGGAAATAGCCTCTGAGAGTCCACCCTATCTATTCCTCTCAACATTTTATAAACTTCTATCAGGTCGCCTCTCAACCTTCGCCTCTCCAGGGAAAAGAGTCCCAGCTCCCTCAACCTATCTTCATAAGGCATGCCTCCCAGTCCAGGCAACATCCTTGTAAATCTCCTCTGCACCCTTTCAATAGCTTCTACGTCTTTCCTATAGTGAGGCGACCAGAACTGCGCACAGTACTCCAAATGAGGCCTGACAAGGGTCCTGTAAAGTTGCAGCATTACCTCCCGACTCCTAAACTCAATCCCTCGATTAATGAAGGCCAGTACACCATACGCCTTCTTGACCACCTCCTCCACCTGCGAGGCCGATTTAAGAGTCCTGTGAACCCGGACCCCGAGATCCTTCTGCTCTTCAACGCTACTAAGACCCCTGCCCTTAATAGTGTACTCGTTCATCCCGTTGGTTCTGCCGAAATGGACTACTACACATTTATCCGCGTTGAAGTCCATCTGCCACTTCTCCGCCCATTCCTGCATCCTATCTATGTCCTGCTGCAACTTTTGACATCCTTCCAGACCATCCACAACACCGCCGACCTTCGTGTCATCAGCGAACTTGCTAACCCATCCCTCCACTTCCTCATCCAGGTCATTTATGAAAATGACAAACAACAAGGGTCCCAGAACAGATCCCTGGGGCACCCCACTGGTGACTGACCTCCATTCCGAAAAAGACCCATCCACAACCACTCTCTGCCTTCTGCAGGCAAGCCAGTTCTGGATCCACAAGGCCAAAGGCCCTTGGATCCCATGCCCTCTCACCTTCTCAAGAAGTCTTGCATGGGGGACCTTATCAAAAGCCTTGCTGAAGTCCATGTACACTACGTCCACGGCACTTCCTTCGTCAATGTGTTCAGTCACATTATCGAAGAACTCAACTAGGCTCGTAAGGCACGACCTGCCCTTGACAAATCCATGCTGACTATTCCTGATCATGTCAAACCTCTCCAAATGGTCGTAAATCTTGTCCCTCAGAAGCCTCTCCATCAGCTTACCAACCACTGAGGTCAGACTCACCGGGCGGTAATTTCCCGGGCTATCTCTGTTCCCTTTCTTGAAAATAGGGACTACATCCGCAATCCTCCAATCTTCCGGAACCTCTCCCGTCTCCATTGACGACGCAAAGATCATCGCCAAGGGCTCTGCAATCACTTCCCTGGCCTCCCACAGTATCCTGGGGTACATCCCATCTGGTCCCGGCGACTTATCTACCTTGATAGAATTCAAAAGTTCTAACACATCTCCTCTCTACAATTGGTGTATTTGTTGATTCTGCTCTTTTTCACTTTACAACTTTATAAAAATATCTTTCTATTTTTTAGTGCCTAGTTTTATCAGTGCTTCATACCAAAAAACGTCTTCACTTGTATTTTCTCTTTACACACCTGCAATACCAACATCTTCTCTCTTTACACGTATAAACGGACCTATTCCACACTTTCTGTTTTTATACAATGCCAACGAGTTTGAGCCAAACATTGAAACGAACCTGCTCCAAGTCTCGCACCATATCGTCCAGGCTGCAGTTAAATATCCGACTGAACAGTTTGACGATCTGCTTGTCACTCAGGTTGTAAACGGTTTTTACCACACCAGGTAAGAGTAATTTTATGGTGAGGTAGACATCCCCATGGAATTTTCCTAGAAAACAGGTTATCACATCAAGCACCATTATATAGCTTACATTGAATAGTAACTCTATAATTCCATCCACATTGCTGTTAGGGTACAACATCTAATCACCAGGAAGAATTTCTCTACCAACCTTCAAGTTCAAATATCATTTAATTTAGGCATCTATAGGAGAATTCTGACCAATCACACAAGCCAAGTATGAATAAGTCTCAGGGTAGATGAGATGTTAACACTGGTGCAAGAGATTGAAAAATAAGTCATTGCCGAGGAATATAAAACAGTTCCTGGTGTATTGTGCACTTAAATACAAACTTAAGTTTTAAAGTTTACCTTACAACAACAGTGCAATTAAGTTACTGTGAAAATCCTGAGGTTGCCACATGCCGACGTCTGTTCAGGTACACTGAGGGAGAATTTAGCATGGCCAATGCACCTAAGCAGCACATCTTTCAGACTGTAGGAGGAAACCGGAGCACCCGGAGGAAACCCATGCAGACTTGGGGAGAATGTGCAGACTCTGCGTAGACAGTGACCCAAGCTGGGAATTGAACCCTGGTCCCTAGTGCTTTGAGGCAGCAGTGCTAATCACTGTGCCACCGTGCTGCCCTTAAATTCCCCCAGTTCTTCTCCAAGCTCAAAAATAAAAGGAAAGAGCTGGAAAACAGGCAGCATGCACGGTACTGTACACCAACACAAGTCCCCGCTTCAATGTGGGGGAAAGTTGGTCTGCTTTCCCCAGCCTGGCAATGAAACTACAAGCTGTGCTCTTGACACAGTACAGCTATGAGATTGGTATCCACCACTTTCAGGCAAGCCTGTCTCATTTATGACACTGAGACAACTTATAACATAGGAAGACCACAATGTAAAACAGATCAATACAAGTGGAATAATTAGCAATGGGCAGATTACAGTTTCTGGAACACAGACTTTTAAGAAAAAAATCCATAACCACATTAATGAAAATTAAATGGTTCACTAGGGGCCACAGATTTACACAACCTATGCGAGATTGTAAAGAGATGGGACTCACCATCCCCACCTGTGCCCTTCCTCAGAAAGTCCTGGATGATCTGTGTTTTAGTATTATAGCTTGGCTTATCTGCAATCATGGCACAGAGCTTTCTGAATTCCCGCAACGAGCAATCCTTGTGATTTGGGTCGCACATCCCAACTGACAGTGGACCGCTGGAGGTCGAGGGCTGTTCATCAGGGGATCCTGTTTTAGCTGCGACGCGTGTATTTTTATAAAAGCAAAAACAACACAGGAAGAAATATCAGTTGCCACAAATGCATTACAAGTCAATAGGTCTGTAAGAGAAAGTTAACAGTTTGGGTGATGCCTTGCATCAAGATGGCCCTTACACAAAACATTCATGTACGTTTCTTACCTGGCTGCTGACTGACAACACAGAGAACCTATTTTAATCGAAAAGAAATTGCACTTAACACTTGCTTCAATCACTATTCTGCCCCTAAATTAATTTGAATAAGAAAAAATGCCTTTTTACAGCACCCTTACATTGAAGTTACAGAACAGAAAGAGGTAAGACTGTGTTGGTGTAGCTGTGGCTTCAGTTCGGAAATACTGAGGGAAATGGGAACGGGCCCTGGGTGGGATTGTGGTCAGTGCAGACTTGATGGGCCGAATGGCCTCCTTCTGTACTGTAGTGATTCTATGAAATCAAGAATCACACTAGAATGAGGAACTTAAAAAAAAATACTGGAGAAGTTAATCAGACTAAAAGTCAAAAAATGCACTGGATCTGGAGGCCAGTGTTAAAAGATAGTGGGTGCAAAGATTCTGATCTTCCATCATTCCAGATATTTCCCATGGGATTGGAAGGTAGCAGGCGTGACTCTACTGATCACAAAAAGGAGGGAGAAAACAAGGAATGCCACATTGGTAACAAGGAAAACGTTGGAATGTATTACGTTAGGGATGTGGTAACACAAGTCAATACATATGTATGAAAGGGAAGCAATGTTTGTTCAGAATTTTTATTGAGGAAGTAATTAGCAGGGTAGATGTAACAAAGAACAAAGAACAAAGAACAAAACAGCACGGGAAACAGGCCCTTCGGCCCAACGAGCCCGCGCCGCCGTCCCATGGTCAGTGACCTATTCATGACTCTAGTCTATGCCTAATGTGTGAGGATCAGGGAGGTCCAATATAGGGACAATTTGTTACCCAATCAATCAGCCTAAAAGCACATTTTTGGGATGTGGGAGGAAACCGGAGCACCCGGAGGAAACCCACGCAACCACGGGGAGAACGCGCAAACTCCCACGGACACAGGCCCAACTCCATGTGTCCGCACAGTAACAGAGATAGCCTCTGTGCTGCCATGATGCCCTCGAGATGGTAAGTGCCTGTGGATAAAAATTTCATTATTAAAGACTCTATACCCCTGAGACTAAACTGACCCCAAGCCTACAATGCTTAATAAGGCCTGCTATATCCCCCTATATGTAAACTGCTCATGTGGCTGTCCAAGTGACTCTTGAACAACCCTAGCGTGCCTGCTTCCACCACCTCACTCGGCAGTGCATTCCACATCCCCACTACCCTTTGTGTGAAAAACTGCCCTCTAACATTAGTCTTATATCTAGCCCCCCTCACCCTAAGCCCGTGACCCCTCGTTCTATCCATTTCTAATAGCGGAAAAAGCTTATCACCATCTACTCTATCTGTCCCCTTCATAATCTTATAAACCTCTATCAAATCCCCCCTCAGCCGACGTCTCTCAAGGGAAAACAGCCCAAGTGCGTTCAATCTTTCCTCGTAAGACAGCCCTTCCATACCAGGCAACATCCTGGTAAATCTCCTCTGCACTCTCTCCAGGATCTCTACATCCTTCCGGTAGTACGGCGACCAGAACTGGACGCAGTACTCCAGGTGAGGCCTAACCAACGTTCTATACAACTGCAACATCAGACTCCTACTCTTATATTCTATACCCCTTCCTATGAAGGCTAACATGCCATACGCTTTCCTCATCACATTCTGCACCTGCACCGACACCTTCAGGGACTTGTGTACCTGCACCCCCAGGTCTCTCTGCGTATCTATACTCCGGATAGTTCTACCTTTTATCATATAACTCCCTTCCACATTATTCCGGCCAAAGTGCATCACCTCGCATTTCTCCGGATTAAATTCCATTTGCCATCTATCTGCCCAATCTACCAGCCTATCTATGTCCTGTTGCATTGCCAGGCACTGCTCCTCAGTACCCGCCTATCCAACCAACTTAGTGTCATCAGCAAATTTGCTGATCACACCACCTACCCCCTCTTCCAAGTCATTAATATATACTACAAATAGTAGAGGTCCTAGTACCGAGCCCTGCGGCACCCCACTGGTGACAAGACCTCCAATTGGAAAAGGAGCCCTCCACTACTACCCGCTGTCTTCTCCTCCCAAGCCAGTTCTTCACCCATCTACATACCTGGCCTTGTATCCCATGAGCCTTCACCTTTTCTATCAGCCTACCGTGAGGGGCCTTGTCAAACGCCTTACTGAAATCCATATAGACAACATCAACAGCTTGTCCTTCGTCAACCGTTTTTGTCACCTCTTCAAAAAATTCCAATAGATTCGTAAGGCACGACCTCCCTGTAACGAAGCCATGCTGCGTATCCCTGATCAGATTGCAGCGCTCCAGATGCTCATACATCCTATCCTTGAGGATCCTCTCCATTATCTTGCCTATAACTGAAGTCAAGCTCACTGGCCTATAGTTCCCTGGGTTATCCCTCTGACCCTTCTTAAACAACGGTACAACATTTGCAATCCGCCAATCCTCTGGGACCTCACCTGTGTCCAAAGAAGAGACAAAGATTTGCGTCAGAGGCCCAGCAATTTCATCCCTCACCTCCCTTAGCAGCCTAGGATAGATGCCATCAGGCCCCGGAGATTTGTCTGTCTTTATATTGTCTAAAAGTCCCAACACCTCTTCCCTCGTGATGACTATTTCCCTCAACGGATCCTCAAACTTCTCAAGCACAGCAGCAGAGGACTGACCCCTCTCCTGAGTGAATACCGACGCAAAGTATTCATTCAAGATCTCCCCCATTCCCCCAGGCTCCAAGCATAGTTCCCCTCCTCTGTTCCTGAGAGGACCAATGTTCCCTCTAACCATCCTTTTGTTTCTAATATAAGAGTAAAATGCCTTAGGATTTTCCTTAATCCTACCCGCCAAAGCCATTTCGTGGCCCCTTTTTGCCTTTCTGATGCCCCTTTTAAGTTCTCTCCTACATTCTCTATATTCTTCTAACGCTATCTCTGTCCTCAAATGCCTCGATCTAGTGTACGCTTCCCTCTTTCTCCTGACCAGGTCCTCAATATCCCTAGTTACCCATGGCTCTCTAATCCTACCTTTCCCATCCTTCCTCTTGACCGGCACATGTCTTTCCTGTAAAGATTGTAGTTTTCCCTTGAGAGACTCCCACATACCCAGCGTCGACCTACCGTTAAATAGCGTACCCCAGTCCGTATCTTTAAGATCCTGCCTAATCCGGCTGTATCTAGCCCTCCCCCAATTTAACACCCTCCCCTTAGGACAGGCTTCATCTTTATCCATTAATATCTTGAACCAGACAGAGTTGTGGTCACTGTTAGCCACATGCTCTCCTACCTCAACGTCAACCACCTGCCCAGGCTCATTCCCCAGAACCAAGTCCAGTATAGCCCCCTCCCTGGTCGGTCTAACCACATACTGCTCCAGGGATCCTTCCATTACACACTGTACAAATTCCTCCCCGTCAGCACCCTCTGATCTCAGTACATTCCAATCTACCCTGGGGAGATTAAAATCTCCCACTACCACCACCCTATTCTTCCTGCACTTATCTAGAATGTTCCTGCTTATCCCCTCTTCCACAGCCCTCGGGCTGTTGGGCGGTCTGTAGTAAACACCCAGCATAGTAACATCACCCTTCCTATTCCTCAACTCCACCCATAGCGACTCGATTCCTACATCCTCCGTACCTCCCTCCCTCTGCACTGCTACGATGCAATCCTTAACTAACAACGCCACTCCCCCACCTCTCAGCGACCCACCCCTATCTCGTGTACTTAGTGTACTTAGTGGATGTAGTGTACTTAGACCTTTAAAAATTATTTAATCAAGGTGACACTCGAGGTTATTAAGCAAAATTGAGGCATTGGGGAAAATGGATTGAGGGTTGGTTTGTGGACAAAAACAGACTAGGAATAAATAGGATATTTTCAGACTGACAACGTACAACCAGCAGGGATCAGGGCTTGGCCCTTGCTATTTACATAGATATTAGGTGAGAGAAATGAAGGGTCATACTCTCAAAAATAAGGTAAGAAGTCTGACAACACTTCTTACTGTGTTTACCCCAGTCCAACGCCGGCATCTCCACATCTCAAAAATAAGGGTCAGCCTTTCGGCACTGAGCTGAAGTGAAATTATTTAATTTGAAGGGGTTGTGAATGTTTGGAATTCTCTGCTCAGTTGCTGAGTACATCTAATACATGAGTTAGATTTTTGAATACAAAGAGAATTAAATGACATGGGGATAGGGGAGATGAGGTAGAAGATTAGCCTTGGTCTTACTGAAAGATGGAGAGGGCTCCTGTTACTATTCCTTATGTTTTGTTCTTATGGCTAAAACTGGCTCCAACACTCGACTGTAGAGGTGGTTAGAGAAAGGAGTTGTCACTCATGGTCAATGAATGCATGTGCCATCGTTAGGCAAGAATAAAACAGAATTCTGCTGCGCTGTCAGCTACTTTGAGAGAGTCAGCATTGTGAACAACAGCCAAAATACATTAAAATGTCAATAATACATTAAAATGTCAACAAGCTACACTGCAAAACACAGTACTCCTTCACTGCCAACCAGATGTTTCTGGTGCTCCAGAGAAAGCTTCACAAGTGTACAATAGCATCTGGTATATCATCCTCTCTTGTTTCTCAAAATGCAAGAGAAACGTTTAACGTTGACATCCACAGGAGATATATGGGAGAACAAACATTCTTGTGTCATTTATTTCAATTACTGATGTTAATAGGGTGCAAACTGATTGGTAAAGGCATCTCATTACTGAACAAGTCAATAAACTCTGATCAAAGAAGAGCAAACAGATTGGTAAAGAGTAGGAATAAATAGGATATTTTCAGATTGGCAACGTACAAGGCTCTTCTTTGATCAGAGTTTATTGACTTGTTCAGTCTCGCAGCGCTTCTCCCACACAACCCAGTGTCCCAGCTATCCCATATTTATACTCAAAATCAATTAATATTCATTGTCTGTTTCTCTTAACCTTAACAATGCAACTGACAAGGCATCAACTAGCATTACGAAAAGACAATTAGTGAAGCAGTGTCCCCTTACCCGAGAATCCAGAAAATTTACGAGGCGATGGAGTGACTGCAGCTGGTTTATTCTGAGAGGGTTTGATTTTTGAAGACAGCAAGCCATTCTTGACTGCAAGTTCTAGCAAAAAATTTTTTAAAATATATTAGAACTATTCCCATAAACTTGTTAATTTTCCATTGGGATTGCTAATCATTTGTTTTTAAAACAGGAAGATCAGGCACTATGTAAATGTTCCCTTGACATTTCAGAAACTAGCATAACCAGAGCACTGCATTGGTCTGGTGCATTTCCTGAATTTAGTCACCAACATTGACACAGATACTCCTGAATAAGGCAAAGCTTACTCTCATTTTCTTTTGAAGGAGCTACCCCAAATGTCTAAACATTTGCCTTAGTGACTGTTCTTCATGTGTGAGCAGAGGACAAATAACGTTGGGGCTATTTAATCACAGGTCTGGTCCTGTTCTCATCTAACATCCATTCATGTTTTCTGGGAGGGATGATGGATAGTGACCAGGAACATTGGCTATTCCCTGCCCAATCCCTCAGCCGAGGGAAACTAATCCTAGGTTCTGCTCAATACAGACTAAGGCTCAACTACTGAACTTTCGATCAATCCAGCTTAATGTACAACCAAGGAATACGCTTCAGCTATTAAGACTTTGGAAACAAGAGTGTAAACAACAAAGCGAAACAGACTGTATGATTTTTATACAAAGTATAACCCACTCTCCAGGTCTCAGCATCCTGACCTTTAATGTGCTGGTTGATCAGATCTCTCTCTGCATCCTGAAGCTCTTCATAACCTTCTAGGTCCGTCAGGTCATCGATTTTCTTGGTACTTAGTCGGGCGCGTTCCAGCTTCTCAAACATACATTTGACGTGGTACCATTCCTTCATCTCCGCTCCCTCAGAGAAAGGGTTTGGCATGATCCTGCCAATCCGCACCAATCCTTTTGGGAGTTTTTCCCTGCACTTCTTACAGCCAGCTGTGCCACGCTTGGCATAGTCCACACAGTACCTCTGCACGGGCATCCCTGCTTCTGATGTGCACAAGGGGCAGCTAGGGACCCAACAGAAAGTCAAAGCAATTGGGTTGGAAACACGCAGTCTCAGGCCTCGCTTCACTGCAAGATGCACAGAGAAGGGATGAACAAGCCAGACTTGGTGAGAATATGGGTGCAAAGTGCAGCTTCTCTGGCCTTCACGCACAGATCTTTCTACTTGACTCCGTACTGGACAAATCTTCTTGAATCTGATCAAATGCTTTGTAATGTGGGAGAGCAGCCTGTACATGGAATTCTCACAGTTAACTGCAATTAAAAAGGAGAAAAAAAAACCTTAAATAAGACACGACAACTCATCATATTACATGTCACTGTTATCAGGTTAGTCAGAGGGCAGGCTGATTTGTAACTAGATCAAACCAATTAATGCACAAAATATCAAACAGTCTCAATCTCCCAAGATGCTGTTTACAGACAGAAAGCCGTGCCGAACAGCAAATTACTGTGGAAGCTGGAATCTGAAACCAAAAGAGAAAATGTTGGAAAATCTCAGCAGGTCTGGCAGCATCTGTCAGAAGAGAAAAGAGCTGATGATTCGAGCCCAGACAACCCAATAACTCAATAATTTAAATCCTCTCACTTCATTTAACTTCATAGTCCTTCTTACAAAAATCACCATGCAAACTTATCTTGGTTAGTGGACTAAACATAAAATAATTGTTTTAGCATGTAAGAAAATTTCAGTTTACAGGTGGATGTGTGTGTGTGTTAGTACAAGCCTGTGTGTGCGCATGAACATGAGCATGTGATGGCCAGTGAACATGAGTGTGTGTGTGTGCACGGATGTGTGCGCATAGGTGCGTGCACACGTTAGCGGAGGCGCATATGCATGGGCCCAGGTGGGCCAGGGCGAGCCCAGACAAGCGTGCGCGAGCGTGTGTATGCACGCAGCATGCGAGCGAGCGTGAGCCGCTGCATGTGTGAGCCTGTGCGAGCATGCACCCATGCGTATGCGAGCAAGCAAGCATGTGTGTGAATATAAAAGTAGGGAGGTCTTGCTGCAGCTGTATAGGGCATTGGTAGGCCGCAGCTGGAGTACTGCGTGCAGTTTTGGGCGCCGCACCTGCACAAAGATATTTTGGACTTGGAGGGAGTGCAGAGGAGGTTTACTAGGCTGATACCGGAGTTGAGGGGGTTGAGCTATGAGGAGAGGCTGAATAAACTGGGCTTGTACTCGTTAGAGTTTAGAAGAATGCGGGGAGATCTCATTGAGACGTATAAGATGATGAATGGGATGGATAGGATAGAGGTGGAGAGACTCTTCCCGCTCAAAAAAGACAGTAGGACTGGGGGCACAGCCTCAAGGTAAAAGGGGGGCGGTTTAGAACGGAGTTGAGGAGGAACTTCTTCACTCAAAGGGTGGTGAATCTCTGGAATTCTCTGCCCGTTGAAGTGGTGGAGGCTGCCTCGCTAAATATTTTTAAGACACGGGTTGATGGGTTTTTGATAAGAGAATATTGCCACAGAAGTGAAATCAAGCCAGGGTAGCTTTGTTGCTGTTAAGGGTTATGGGGAGAGGGCGGGAAAGTGGAACTGAGCAGCGACAGATCAGCCATGATCTTATTGAATGGTGGGGCAGGCTCGAAGGGCTAGATGGCCTACTCCTGCTCCTATTTCTTATGTTCTTATGTGTGTGTGTGCACGTGCATGCACATGAGAGCTTGTGTGTATTGGTGGTGGGATGGATATCAGTCTTCTGCAATAAATTGTCTTTGTTGACTATTCTGACTGACTGGGAAAACTCTTCCTTTTGCCACCTCTGATCAAAGGAGATAGGAAACTGTCTTCCGATCCTTTCATTATAAATCACATCATGGATATTCATATATCCTCTGAATTGTGCTTCATATCTAAAGATGATCTAGACTTTCAGAATCAGCTTTAAACTCACCCAGGTTGTCAGAATTAATCATTGTCTAGTGTCTTGTTAACTTTTCCTTTATGTTACTCTTTCCAACCTGAAGATCCATGCCTTTCTTGCAACATTTTTGCCATAACGTTACGTCAGTGTTGGATTTTGCATAACAAAGCCTTCTTTTGCTCTCAAAGGACAACAATTGACAGTTTACATGTTGGGAGTTTAACCCATTGGTAGTTTAAAGGCAATGAAGAAAGGCAAGCAAAATTAGAATATCCTTCTCAGCACAGTCCAAGAGGTTTATGTTCAGGATGATTAGAAACACTGGTACACAAGTCAAATCAGCAGACGCAACACATCTTCCCAAACAACATTTCAGACACATTCCAACACGCGTTCAGATAAGCTTTGACAAAGGGTCATTCGACTCGAAATGTTAGTTCTATTGTGTCTCCATAGATACTGTCAGATCTACTGAGATTTTCCAGCATTTTCCATTTTCATTTCAGAGACATTCCTGCTCCATTTGAAAATTATAACAGTTACTTAAGGGAACTCCCCAGTGTACAGTATTAGTGTATCATTGCTGAAGGTGCTGAATACAATAATCACCAGGGAGGCCAATTACCTCAGAAAATGAGCACCGCAATACTTTCAGGAATGCTCAGATCCTCGAGGATCAACCAATACAAGAAAGATGTCAAACAGGATCAGAGATGGTGGATAATGTCACCTAACCTCTTATCAATTGTGTACTGGCATTGCTTGTGGCTTCTTTGTGAAAACGCTGAGCAAAAGCCTTAGGGAAAAATCAATTAATATACATTTAGTTCCTTCATGAAGTAACTTATTGACAGCTTCCGTCTGGGAGCACAATGAAACCAGCCATGATGACTTCTCTCTTAATCAGTGTTACCGAGTGATTTTGGAACACAAAACATGATGCTGAAACAAGCCCCAAATACATATTACAGTGTCAGTTCCAGCTCAGTCATAAGTTTCCAGACTCAAATCCTGTTCCAGGGCTCGAGCACAAAATCCAAGAGCAACACTCTCAATGTAGTACCTCAAGAGGTGCTGCACTGTCGCAGGCACTGTCTTTCAGATGAGACATTAAAGTGACACCCCATTTGCTCAGATGGATATATGAAATCCCACAAGGAACAAAGGAATTGTAACCCAGTATCCTGGCTAATGTTTACACCATCTCCTCCACAAACACCACTAAAGCAGATCACCAAGCCAGTGCCACATTGCTGTTTACATTGTGTACAAATTGACTGCTGCACTTCCTACATTATAACAGTGACTAAAGTTCAAGGCTAATTCACTGGCTGTGATGTGCTTAGAGGGGTCTGGTGGTCAGGAATATTGCCACAGAAGTGAAATCAAGCCAGGGTAGCTTTGTTGCTGTAAATTACCCTCTGATAAACACCATACATAAATGGTTCCAATCTTTTCACTTTCTCTCCCATCATCTGTTTTTAATACACTTTCTAATATATCATTACATTTCACACCATAAGTGTTGCTCAGATCCAGCTCGGCCTGTTCTCTTACTCATCTATCCAGTCCAATTTGGCTATCTCAGTCAGTACAATTGCTCTCTCTCTCTTCACAGTTAATCTGCAACCTCTTGCAAAATGATCCTGGGCGGAATGAATAATTTTCTCGGACACAATCGTTTTTAACTTCCCTCTATTGTCACCAAAAACAGCAAACTTTCAAGCTAAAGAAAAAGCCAACATCACCCACACAGGTACTTCTGCTAATCCCACCTCCCTCACTGCACTATCAACATTTTTCTCATGCCCATCCCCATATCGTTGGCTGTTCCCAAAGTCTCAAGTACATCCAAACTAAAAGACAGAGGCAGGGCCCTGATCTTGTAAGGAAAAATCTAAAACCAATGGTTTTAAATAGACAAGTAATCATTAATAAATCCAATACAGAATTCAGGAGAAACATCTTTACAAGGAACTTGTTACCACAGAAGAGTTGGGGTGGACAACACAGATGCACTAATGGGAAGCCAGATAAAAAGGAGAAGGTTGCACTGATCGGACACTATAGGTCAATATGATTTTAGATTGCTCTGGGAACATGCTGGCAGCAACAATGGGCCAATCATTATCTTCTGTGCTGCAAATCTCCATTTCAACCTGTCTCTGTTCTCAGACATTGTCCTCATCTTCAAACTACTTACTAATTAACCATTCTTTCCAATTACTGCCAAATCTTCAAATTTCTCTCACTCACCAAAATCCCCAAAATGAATACCTTGCATTGCCCCCGCCCCCAACATTCCCAGGTCAAGACCCTCAAGTGTAACGATAAAGCTGCCACAGTCCAAGGTGACCATGGGCTGCTTTGCCCTTTGACGGGGGAGCTGACAGGTGGCGATTTTAACCTGAGCATCATCACACCTCAGTCAAGGGGCAAGGTTGAGAAAGCGGGGTCTTCACGAATAACCTCAGGCAGTACAGGAATTGAACCCGCCCTGGTGTCACACTGCATCACAAACCAGTCATCCAGCCAGCTAGCATCCACCTCACCCACACCTACATTGCCCTAATCAAAGTCACAATAGATATTCTTCATGAGCGTAACGATGATTTACTTTTCTTTCATTCTCCAACACATCTGGCATACACTGACCACTCTATCACTCAACTTTCGAGTCAGCCCTCTCTCTCACTGTTCGCTTCATACATCACAAGCATTACACCTCCAAAACGTTTCCGCCTCAAAGGCAAAGCAGGTCCCCATCATTTACAAGCCTCATGATTTTGTATGAATGCAAGAGGTCAGCCACCAAACATCTGCTGATGACACTCATCTGTACTCCATTCCCCAAGCCATAAACCAATTGTGAGGCTGTTGCACAACTGTCTAAATGCATGTGACAATAAGGACAAGATAAGACAATTTCCTCCAGCTCACAAACAGTAGAGCCAAAGTTTTACCACCAACTGATTGCCACTGGTTGATTAGCACTCCAAATTATATCACTCGTAACATGCAAGGGATAAGCAATGCCAAAAGATTAATAATGACCAATGATAATATTTCATGCACAAAACACCATGTTGTACAAAACAAATCATTCAGGGTAAATCTCAAATTTATTTACAAGTTTTACAGTTACACAGAAGTAAAAGAAATATAACATGTCATCAACAACACAATGCTCATCTTACAATGCCCAATGCTTTAAGCATTCAATATCTTCAATCTTTCTCAGAAACTTGTAACAAACTCAGATGAGCACCAGATGATCAACATGATCAACAGAGTATCAACTCTTCTGATGTGGAAAAAAAACAAATCTGAAGCAGAGATACGCCAGATTGGAACAAGCTGCAGCAATTACACTATTCTCAGCAAGCTCTCAACATCACAGATCAAGGCAGTGATTTCATGCAAAATTGAGGCACTTGTCAACAGACATGTAGATGGTTCATTCATTAAGTACTTCCTATCACTCAAGTGAATGCAATGTGAATGGATTGTGAGAAAACATTTTACAGATGCACCACAGAAAGTATTCTTTCTGGGCGTATCACAGCTTGGTATGGCTCCTGCCTTGCCCAAGACCATAAGGAACTACAAAAGGTTGTGAATGTCGCCCATTCCATCATGCAAACCAGTCTCCCATCCACTGACTCTGTTTACATTTCCCACTGCCTCGGCAAAGCAGCCAGCACAATTAAGAACCCCACTCACCCCAGACATTCTCTCCTCCACCTTCTTCCTTCGGGAAAAGGATACAAAAGTCTGAGGTCACGTATCAAACGACTCAAGAGCAGCTTCTTCCCTGCTGCAGTCAGACTTTTGAATGGACTTCCTTTGCATTAAGTTGATCTTTCTGTACACTCTTGCTATGACTTAACAATACATTCTGCATTGTCTCGTTTCCTTCTCTATGAACAGTATGTTTTGTCTGTATAATGTGCAAAAAAATACTTTTCACTGTATGCTAATACATGTGACAATAATAAATCAAATCAATCCATAATCGTTGCAATCCATAATCGTGTGACAGTTGTTCTGAGAGGTCAGAATCATTAACGATAAAGAAACAGGGAATCGTATATCCAAGTTGTTCTGAGAGGTCAGAATCATTAACGATAAAGAAACAGGGAATCGTATATCCAAGTCTGTATCTGACACTAAATTAGAAGGAACAGCAAGAAGTGAAAAAAGTTGCAAAGATACACAGATTAACTGAAAGGGCCAAACTTTGGCACATGGAATCTATTGCAAACAAGTGTGAGGTCAACTACTCTGGACCCAAGAAAAATACATCAGTCTTTTTTTTCTAGACATAAGAAATTTGGACCTGGACAGAAGCAGACATTTGGAAGTTCATGCACACAAATCATTAACGATATTCGACAAGTACTAATAAATTAGAACATAATAAGAACATAAGAAATAGGAGCAGGAGTAGGCCATCTAGCCCTTCGAGCTTGCCCCGCTATTCAATAAGATCATGGCTGATCTGTCGTGGCTCAGTTCCACATTCCCGCCCTCTCCCCATAACCCTTAATCCCCTCTCGTATCAAAAACCCATCAACCCGCATCTTAAGAATATTTAGCGAGGTAGCCTCCACCATTTCAACGGGCAGAGAATTCCAGAGATTCACCACCCTTTGAGTGAAGAAATTCTTCCTCAACTCCGTTCTAAACCGCCCCCCCTTTATCTTGAGGCTGTGCCCCCTAGTCCTACTGTCCTTTCTGAGCAGGAAGAGTCTCTCCACCTCTATCCTATCCATCCCATTCATCATCTTATACGTCTCAATGAGATCTCCCCTCATTCTTCTAAACTCTAACGAGTACAAGCCTAGTTTATTCAGCCTCTCCTCATAGCTCAACCCCCTCAACTCCGGTATCAGCCCAGTAAACCTCCTCTGCACTCCCTCCAAGGCCAAAATATCCTTGCGTAAGTACGGCGCCCAAAACTGCACACAGTACTCCAGCTGCGGCCTCACCAATGCCCTATATAGCTGCAGCAAGACCTCCCTACTTTTATATTCAATCCCCCTCACTGTGAAGGCCAGCATCCCATTTGCCTTCCTGACCACCTGCTGCACCTGCAAGCTGGGTTTTTGCGACTCATGCACAAGGACCCCGAGATCCCTCTGCACCGTCGCCTGCTGCAGTTTTTCTCCACGTAAGTAATAATCCTTCCTACCATTATTCCTACCAAAGTGGACCACTTCGCACTTGCCAACATTAAATTCCATTTGTCAGTTCCTGGCCCATTCACCCAGCCTATCTAGATCCTTCTGTAGACTCTCCACACCCTCCGCGCAATTTGCCGTTCCCCCAATCTTGGTGTCATCAGCAAATTTCGACACCATACACTCGGTTCCCTCCTCCAGATCATCTATATAAATGGTAAATAGCTGAGGCCCCAGCACCGGCCCCTGGGGCACTCCACTAGTCACCAACCGCCAATCCGAATAGCACCCATTGACTCCCACTCTCTGCCTCCTATTCGACATGATGTGCCGGCGTTGGAATCCTCTATCCACGCTAACACCCTACCCCCAACTCCATGTCCCCTGACCTGCTGCAATAACCTCTTGTGAGGTACCTTGTCAAACGCCTTCTGAAAATCAAGAAAGGCCACATCCACCGGCTCTCCTCTATCCACCACCCTAGACACATCCTCATAGAATTCCAGTAAATTTGTCAGACACGACTTCCCCTTAACGAAACCATGCTGCGTCTGCTCTATCAAGCAATTCCCCTCAAGATGCCTCAAAATTATCAAAAATCCTAATGAATGTTGGCCTTTAACTCAAGGGGACTGGAATACAAACAGAAGGGATGCTTCACTTGTGAAGTTTTAAAAATTTATTCATTGGCTTAAGTAGGCTTACATTAACACTGCAATGAAGTTATTGTGAAACCCCCCCCAGTCGCCACACTCTGACACCTGTTCGGGTACACTGAGGGAGAATTTAGCAAGGCCAATGTACCTAACCAGCACATCTTTTGGACTGTGGGAGGAAAGCAGAGCACCCAGGAGAAACCCATACAGACACGGGGAGAACATGCAGAGTCTGCACAGAGAGCATCCCAAGCCAGGAATCAAACCAGAGTCCCTGGCGCTGTGAGGCAGCAGAGCGAACCACTGTGCCACCATGTATAGAGCCCTTCTTGAATACTGAGCTCCAATTTGGATGCAACAGCTCAGAAATTACATACAGGAGGTGCGGTGTATTATGATGTCTTGACTTAAAAGAATCGCATTACAAGTTGCATAAACTGGGCTTGCATAAACATGTTTAAAATGTTAAAAGTGATTCAATAAAGCAAATACAGTGAAATTATTTCCTCCAAACAAGGAAACATAATCTTTAAACATCAGAGTTAGCCTTTGAGGAAGAAAATCAGGAAGCGCTTTTGTTTAAAAAAAATACACACAAAGGATATTAAAAATCTGGAATTTCCTCCCCAACAGACTGTGAAAGCTGGGACAACTGGAGCTTCAAAACTGAGATCAGTAGATTTTGGTTAGGCATGTCAAGGGAAATAGAGCAAAGGTAGGCAAATGGAGTGGAGGCACCGGTCAAGCGTGACATATTTCAATGGCAGAACAGGCTGAAGGATCTGAATATTCTCCCCATATTCCTACAATGGGAAGTCAGAAAGCTGTGGGTTCAAGTTCCACTCTGGACACTTGAGCACAAAACCTGGGTTGGCACTTCAATACATGGCAATTCTTACAAATTTAACAAAGGCACAAGAATAAGGAAAATTATTCATTAGGTCTAGAAGCCATCAAATCCTAATGCTTTATTTCTGGCAGAGGGACGTGTGGGAGAATGAATTCAATTTGAATTCCAAACCATTAGATTTAAGTTTGTTCCTTAAGTTATGGGACAGTGTAGTTATCACTCCTGCCCTTCAGCGTGCACTGAGGGGAGCAAGGTCACAGATGCAATCTTCCATTAATAAAACAATATATTTTTTAAAAATCCATTCCAATTGCAGGGGAGCATTCTGACAAAGGGTCACCCCGACACAAAACAATGAACATAAGAAATAGGAGCAGGAGCAGGCCATCTAGCCCTTCGAGCCTGCCCCGCCATTCAATAAGATCATGGCATTGGCTCTATTCTCTCTTCGTAAATGCTGTCAGATCAACATTTTCTGTTTGAGCTCTCACCAGCAGTCAAAATGGTATGGCACAGTGGTTAATACTACTGCCTCACAGCAGCAGGGGCCAAGTTCAATACTCGGCTATGGTCACTGTCTGTGTGGAATTTGCACATTCCCCCGATGTCTGCATGGGTTTCCTCCCACATTCTGAAAGACACACTGGTTAGGTGCATTGACCCAAACATGTGCGGAAGTGTGGTGAGGAGGGGACTTTCGCAGTAACTTCACTGCAATGTTAATGTAAGCCTTACTTGTGACTAATAAATAAACCTTACTTCCTCCCACAATCCAAAACTGTGCAGGTTAGGTGCATTGACCATGTTAAAATGCCCCTTAAAGTCAGAGATACGAGCTAGGGTTATGGGGATAGAGTCCGTGTGGGATTGTGGTTGGTGCAGGCTCAATGGATCAAGCCAACTGGCCTACTTCTGCACTGTTGGAATGTCCTGCCTGCTGCAGTTGTAAATGCACCTAGTTTGGGGGCGTTTAAGAGATCCGTGGATAGATTTATGGACGAAAAGGGATTGGTTTAGGTTAGTGGGTCATTGTTTTGTAACTGGTCGGCGCAACATCGTGGGCCGAAGGGCCTGTTCTGCGCTGTAATGTTCTATGTAAGATTCCATGAGCTGGAATCTTTTCTATTCTTTTATAAAACAAACTATCCAGTCATTGTCACAGTGCTGTTAATGTCACTTTACTGCACGCAGACTGGTTGCCCCATAGCGGTTAGCACTGCAGTGCCAGGGACACCGGTTCAATTCCCAGCTCGGGTCACTGTCCGTCTGTGTGGAGTCTGCATGTTCTCCCCATGTCTGCATGGGTTTCCTCCCACAGTCTGAAAGACATGCTGGTTCGGTGCACTGGCTGTGATAAATTCTCCCTCAGTGTACCCGAACAGTGAACAATCACTGAAACAACTATATGATGATATCAACAAATTCCACCCCACCATCAGACTCACCATGGACGATTCCCCAGAATCAGTTGCATTCTTGGACACACTTATCTCCATTAAGGACGGTCACCTCAGCACCTCACTGTACCGCAAACCCACAGACAATCTCACAATGCTCCACTTCTCCAGTTTCCACCCTAAACATGTTAAAGAAGCTATTCCCTATGGACAAGCCCTCCGTATACACAGGATTTGCTCAGATGAGGAGGATCGTGACAGACACCTCCAGACCCTGAAAGATGCCCTCATAAGAACAGGATATGGTGCTCGACTCATAGATCGGCAGTTCCGATGTGCCACAGCAAAAAACCGCACCGATCTCCTCAGAAGGCAAACACGGGACACAATGGACAGAGTAGCCTTCGTCGTCCAGTACTTCCCCGGAGCGGAGAAGCTACGACATCTTCTCCGGAGTCTTCAACATATCATTGATGAAGACAAACATCTCGCCAGGGCTATCCCCACACCCCCACTTCTTGCTTTCAGACAACCACACAACCTCAAACAGACCATTGTTCGCAGCAAACTACCTAGCCTTCAGGAGAACAGTGACCACAATACCACACAACCCTGCCGCAGCAACCTCTGCAAGACATGCCGGATCATCGACATGGATACCATCATCACACGTGAGAACACCATCCACCAGGTACATGGTAAATACTCTTACAACTCGGCCAACATTGTCTACCTGATACGTTGCAAGAAAGGATGTCCCGAAGCATGGTACATTGGGGAGACCATGCAGACGCTACGACAACGGATGAATGAACATCGCTCGACAGTCACCAGGCAAGACTGTTCCCTTCCTGTTGGCGAACACTTCAGCGGTCACTGGCATTCAGCCTCTGACCTTCGGGTAAGCATTCTCCAAGGCGGCCTTCATGACACACGACAGCGCAGAGTCGCTGAACAGAGACTGATAGCCAAGTTCCGCACACATGAGGACGGTCTCAACAGGGATCTTGGGTTCATGTCGCACTATCTGTAACCCCCGTGACTTGCCTGGGTTTGCAAAACCTCACTTACTGTACTGTCTGGAGACAATACACATCTCTTTAAACTGTGATCAGTGCTCCTTCCACTCACATTATCAGCCACTTTAAGACTTGAACAGCAGGTTAGGTGTAAGGATTCGCATTCTAATCAGCAACTGTCTGTGCTTTATATGCTCTGTCTGAGGTCAGAACTCTCCATTCACCTGACGAAGAGGCAGTCCCCTCGAAAGCTTGTGAGAATATTATCAAATAAACAGGTTGGACTAAAACCTGGTGTTGTCAGACTTTTTACTGTGTTTACGCCAGTCCAACGCCAGCATACCCACATCATGACCCGAACAGGCGCCAGTGTGTGTGTGGTGACTAGGGGATTTTCACAATAACTTCAATGCAGTGTTAATGTACCTTGTGACGTTAATAAATAAACTTTAAAAGATGCTGATAACAGGAAAATACCACAGCTTGTGTTGGTTGGTGTTTATAAACTCTGCATGTGTAAGGGGTCAAAATGCTTCTCCAAATGTCCTCCCTCCACCACCTCCATCAGCTTCTCTGACCTGCGGCGGGGAAGGGGAATCCGCCTCTGCCACAAAATCGAGGCTCAGGCTTCGAGGCCCAGCGGCACAAAACCGGATTAAAGTTAACCAGGCGGGCAGGCGGGCGGGAAGGCCGCTCTGCACCCAGAGCGGGTAAATCAGTGTGTAGCCCCGAGCCGGCCTGTATTTCCCCTCCCTTCCTCCCCCCAGCCCCGCTGTCTCCCCCTGGCTGGCTGACTGACTGACCTGCTCCGGCCTGCCCGCGGCCCGCTGTCCCCGCCGCCAGGAACCTCCCCTTTAATCGCCAGCCCTCCCGCTTTGTCTCCGCCGCAGCCGCCCTGACGTGGCGCCTGTTTAAAGGCGCCTGGCGGCCGACGCTCTACCGACACAAATAGACCATCGATATACACACACCATTGTTAACACTGTGCAGGCCACTCCCTCAGAGTGGGCTGCACTGGAAATCAGCTGAGCTTTAAATGGAACACAACGCTGGTCAGGCAGCAAAGTTTAAAGTTTATTTATTAGAGTCAAAAAATAGGCCGATATTAACACTCATAGAGTGCCCACTGTGCAGAAGGCAGCCATTCAGCCCATCCAGTCTGCACCGAAAACAATCCTGCCCTATCCCCGTAACACCACATATGTACCCTGTTAATTCTGCTGACATTAAGAGGCAATTTAGCATGTCTAATCAACTTAACCCGCATGTCTTTGGAGTGCGAGAGGAAACCAGAGCACCTGGAAGAAATCTTATGAGGGTTTCACGAGAAACCCCCAAAGCCAGAATTGAACCCAGGTCTTTGGCGCTATAAGGCAGCACTGTGCCACCCACTGCACTGAAGTTACTGTCAAAATCCCCTAGTTGCCACACTCAGGTCCCTGTTCAGGTACACTGAAGGAGAATTTAGCCTGGTCAATGCACCTAACCAGCACGTCTTTCAGACTGTGGGAGGAAACCCAGTAAAAAGTCTGACAACACCAGGTTTTAGTCCAACCTATTTATTTGATAATATTCTCACAAGCTTTCGAGGGGACTGCCTCTTCGTCAGGTGAATGGAGAGTTCTGGCCTCAGACAGAGCATATAAAGCACAGACAGTTTAGAGATTGCTGATTAGAATGCGAATCCTTACACCTAACCTGCTGTTCAAGTCTTAAAGTGGCTGATAATGTGAGTGGAAGGAGCACTGATCACAGGTTAAAGAGATGTGTATTGTCTCCAGACAGTACAGTAAGTGAGGTTTTGCAAACCCAGGCAAGTCACGGGGGTTACAGATAGTGCGACATGAACCCAAGATCCCTGTTGAGACCGTCCTCATGTCGCATGGGTTCATATCGCACTATCTGTAACCCCCGTGACTTGCCTGGGCTTGCAAAACCTCACTTACTGTACTGTCTGGAGACAATACACATCTCTTTAACCTGTGATCAGTGCTCCTTCCACTCACATTATCAGCCACTTTAAGACTTGAACAGCAGGTTAGGTGTAAGGATTCGCATTCTAATCAGTAATCTCTAAACTGTCTGTGCTTTATATGCTCTGTCTGAGGCCAGAACTCTCCATTCACCTGACGAAGAGGCAGTCCCCTCGAAAGCTTGTGAGAATATTATCAAATAAATAGGTTGGACTAAAACCTGGTGTTGTCAGACTTTTTACTGTGTTTACGCCAGTCCAACGCCGGCATACCCACATCATGACTACTACCGGAGGAAACCCTCACAGACATGGGGAGGATGTGCAAATTCAGCACAGGCAGTGACCCAAGACAGGAATTGAACCCGAGTCTCTGGTGCTGTGAAGCAACAGTGCTAACCACTGTGTCACTGTGCCACCCCACAAGTATCTGTGAGAAGAGAAACACAGTTAATGTTCCAAGGCCATTGGAACTGGAGAGAGGTAGAAAGGTGATGGGTTTTAAATGGGCGCCACGTCAGGTTGGCTGCTGGAAATGAAGTGATGATGTGGGTATGTGCTTTATATGCTCTGTCTGAGGCCAGAACTCTCCATTCACCTGACGAAGAGGCTGCCCGCTCGAAAGCTTGTGAGAATATTACCAAATAAATCGGTTGGACTAAAACCTGGTGTTGTCAGACTTTTTACTGTGGAAATGAAGTGGTCAGGTGAGGCGGAGCAATAGGGAAGGTCAGGGATAGGTTACAGGGCTGGGGAGATTAAATGACAAGTTTGTCATGGAACAAAAGACAAAGAGAGAACATAAGAAATAGGAGCAGGAGTCGGCCATCTAGCCCTTCGAGCCTGCCACGCCATTCAATAAGATCATGGCTGATCTGTCGTGGCTCAGTTCCACCTTCCCGCCCTCTCCCCATAACCCTTAATTCCCTCTCTTATCAAAAACCCATCAACCCGCGTCTTAAAAATATTTAGCGAGGCAGCCTCCACCACTTCAACGGGCAGAGAATTCCAGAGATTCACCACCCTTTGAGTGAAGAAGTTCCTCCTCAACTCCGTTCTAAACCGCCTCCCCTTTATCTTGAGGCTGTGCCCCCTAGTCCTACTGTCCTTTCTGAGTGGGAAGAGTCTCTCCACCTCTATCCTATCCATCCCATTCATCATCTTATACGTCTCAATGAGATCTCCCCTCATTCTTCTAAACTCTAATGAGTACAAGCCTAGTTTATTCAGCCTCTCCTCATAGCTCAATCCCCTCAACTCCAGTATCAGCCGAGTAAACCTCCTCTGCACTCCCTCCAGGGCCAAAATATCCTTGCGCAGGTGCGGCGCCCAAAACTGCACACTGCACTCCAGCTGTGACCTCACCAATGCCCTATACAGCTGCAGCAAGACCTCCCTACTTTTATATTCAATCCCCCTCGCTATGAAGGCCAGCATCCCATTCGCCTTCCTGACCACCTGCTGCACCTGCAAGCTGGGTTTTTGCGACTCATGCACAAGGACCCCGAGGTCCCTCTGCACCGTCGCCTGCTGCAGTTTTTCGCCACGTAAGTAATAGTCCTTCCTACCATTCTTCCTACCAAAGTGAACCACCTCACACTTGCCAACATTAAATTCCATTTGCCATTTCCTGGCCCATTCGCCCAGCCTATCTAGATCCTTCTGCAGACTCTCCACACCCTCCGCACAATTTGCCTTTCCCCCAATCTTGGTGTCATCAGCAAATTTCGACACCATACACTTGGTTCCTTCCTCCAGATCATCTATATAAATGGTAAATAGCTGAGGCACCGACCCCTGGGGCACCCCACTACTCACCAACCGCCAATCCGAATAGCACCCATTGACCCCCACTCTCTGCCTCCTATTTGACAACCAATCCTCTATCCATGCTAACACCCTACCCCCAACTCCATGTCCCCTGACCTTCTGCAATAACCTCTTGTGAGGTACCTTGTCAAACGCCTTCTGAAAATCCAGAAAGACCACATCCACCGGCTCTCCTCTATCCACTGCCCTAGACACATCCTCATAAAACTCCTGTAAATTTGTCAGACATGACTTCCCTTTAATGAAACCGTGTTGCGTCCGCCCTATCAAGCAATTCCCTTCAAGATGCCTCGCAATTTCCTCCTTAATGACGGATTCTAACATTTTACCTACCACAGACGTTAAACTAACCGGCCTATAATTCCCCGCCTTTTGCCTGGCACCCTTCTTAAACAACGGCGTAACATTAGCCGTTTTCCAATCTTCCGGCACTTCCCTGGAATCCAGCGACGTCTGGAAAATAACCACCAAGGCATCCACTATAACCTCCGCCATTTCTTTCAGAACCCTCGGATGCATTCCATCCGGTCCTGGGGACTTGTCCACAATCAGCCCCTCCAGTCTGTCGAGCACCACCTCTCTAGTAACAGTAATGTCATTGAGACCCTCCATTCCTACCACCATTCCATCGCTAACACCCGGCAAATTATTCACGTCCTCCTCCGTGAAGACAAAAACAAAAAAGTTATTCAAGACCTTAGCCATATCCCCATCCCCTACCACTAGGTCCCCTTTCTCATCCTCTAAAGGACCAACGTTCACCCTAGCCAGCCTCTTCCTTTTTATATATTTATAAAAACTCTTGCTATCCTTTTTTATATTAAGTGCTAGCCCAGTCTCATAGCTTCTCCTACCCTCCTTTATCAACTTCTTTGTCAATCTTTGTTGACATTTAAACCTTTCGCAATCCTCTTCTCGCCCATTGCTCTTAGCTACTCTAAATTCCTCCGCTTTTAATTTAACACTTTCCTTCACCTCCTTCGTTATCCACGGCTTATTACCTCTCCTTCTACTGTCCTTTTTAACCATCGGAATAAATTTCTGCTGAGCACCAAGAAAGATCTCCTTAAAGATCCTCCACTGCTCCTCAGCAGACTTACCTTCCAACGCACTCCCCCAGTCCACATTCGCCAATTCTTCTCTCATCCTACCATACTCCCCTCTATTCAAACAAAGGATTCGTGTCCGGGAACCCACTTTCTCCTCCTCCCTCTGCACCAGAAACTCCACCATACAATGATAACTCTCTCCAAGAGGATCCTTCACCGCAAGGTCCCTAATTCTACCCACCTCATTACATAGCACCAGATCCAAGATAGCTCGCTCCCTCGTCGGCTCCAACACACACTGTTCAAGGAAATTATCCCGACAGCATTCCAAGAACTCCTCCTCGAGCCCACCTCGTCCAACATGGGTCAATCAATATGCAGATTGAAATCTCCCATAACTACTGCCGTCCCATTCCTGCACGCCGCACTTATTTGCGTGTTAACAGCCCGCCCCACCTCCAGATCATTATTCGGGGGCCTATAGACGACACCCACCAGCGTCTTCCTCCCTTTGCTGTTCCTAATCTCCACCCACAATGATTTCACTTTCTGCTCTTTGGCTCCGATATCATCCCTTGCTACCACCTTGATACTATCCTTAATCAGCAGAGCTACGCCACCCCCTCTTTCCTCCTGCCTATCCTTCCTAAACACTTGATAGCCCTGTACATTCATCTCCCAGTCCCTGTCACCTTGCAGCCACGTCTCTGTAATGGCCACCAGATCGTATCCATTTGTGTCGATCTGCGCCACCAGCTCATCCACTTTATTCCGAATGCTTCGTGCATTCAGATAAAGCGCTTTCATCCCAGCCTTCACCTGGACCCTATTTGCCGTAACGCCACCAATTGGGACATCCTTGGCCTCTTCCCTTACCTGTACCCTATCCTTAACTTTAGACATCATAGCGTCATCTACCCTCGCACCCTCCCCTCCCCTAATTAGTTTAAAGCCCTGTCTACAGTCCTCTTTACTCGATTCGCCAGCACTCTGGTCCCAGCATGATTCAGACCAACCCCATCCTGCCCGAACAGGTCCCACCTCCCCCAATACTGGTGCCAATGCCCCATAAATTCAAACCCATTCCTCCCACACCAATCCCTGAGCCACCCATTCACTTCCTTTATCCTATCAACCCTACGCCCTTCTGCCCTCGGTTCAGACAGTAGCCCGGAGATAACCACCTTGTTGGTTCTACTTTTTAATTCCATTCCCAGCTTTTCATACTCCCTCCCCAGATCCTCAGTCCGCACTTTGCCTACGTCGCCGGCACCCACATGTACTACAACGACCGGATTCTCACCCTCCCACTCCAGATTCCTCTGCAGCCCAGCTGCGACATCCCGTACCCAAGTACCAGGCAGACAACACACCCTTCTGTGCACTTTGTCATTGTGACAAAGGACAGTGTCAATACCCTTCACCCCACTATCTCCAATCACTACTACGTTCCTTTTCCCCTTCTCTTTGCCTATGTCCTGCTGCATCACTGTACCGTGTGCAGTTTGCTCACCGACCTCACCTGCCTCGTCCTCTTCCAGACTGGAAGCAAGAACCTCAAACCTGTTATGCAGGTTAAGAGGCTGAGGCCTCCGCTCCTCAACCCTCTTCCTCCCCCCAGCAGCCCCCTTTTGTCCCTGACCCTTAGATTTAGCCAGTCTAGGGGGGGTGGATGTCACTTGCACCCCATTGACAATGGCACCCTCTCTCCCCCTGATGAGCCTCAGTGTCTGTAGCTCAGAGGCCAGCTCATCCACCTTGAGCTGGAGCTCCTCCAGCAACCTGCACTTACTGCAGACATGGTCACTGGGAAGGACCCTGGGGTCCGCCAGTTCTCACATCATGGTAGGAGTAAAGGAATAAAGCAGCTGGTGTATGGTAGATGTTAATCGCAAATTAAAAGTTAGGAATGTCTCAAAGCAAAATATGAGAAGAAGATAAGCTGGCAGATTGGTTAGCACTGCTTCCTCACAGCATTCAGTTCCAACCACGGGTCTGTCTGGAGTTTGCACCTTCTCCCCATGTCTGCGTGGGTTTCCTGCGGGTGCTCTCGCAGTCCAAAGGCCATCCTAAATTTCTCTCAGTGTCCAAAGTGTATTTGTTAGGTGGATTAGCTATAGTAAGTGTGCAGGATTACAGAGATAGGATGTGAAGGATGGAGTTCTTTGCAGAGTCGG
Source organism: Prionace glauca (assembly GCA_037974335.1). Taxonomy (NCBI): domain Eukaryota; kingdom Metazoa; phylum Chordata; class Chondrichthyes; order Carcharhiniformes; family Carcharhinidae; genus Prionace; species Prionace glauca. The sequence continues at coordinate 41,254,882 of CM075742.1, read as the reverse complement.
TGCAGACTTAATGGACTGAGTGGCCACATTCTACACTGTAGGGATTCTATTCTATACAGATTGGCACAAGGTAAAAATACAAAATGTTTTGTCTGAAATGTCCACTCTGATGTTGTTGTCTGAGTTTGAAGGCTGCTAATCGGAAGGTGAGCTCCTGTTCCTCAAGCTGTTTGCACTGAACTTCATAGGAACAGCCAGAAGGACAGAAATGTGAATATGAAAGCAAGTTGGTGAATTGGAATGACAAGCACCTAAAAGGCCAAGATTATACTTGCAGACCAAGCGGAATCATAGGGTGGAATTTTACAGCCCCGCCTGCCACAGGAATTGTAGAGGGCGGGACATGGACCATGCAAAGGTCCATTGATCTTGGGTGGGATTTTCCAGTCTGGAGGGTGACCGTGGCCAGAAAATCTCACCCTCACAGTTTTACAGTATGGAAAGAGGCCCTTTGGCCCATCATATTCATGCCAGCCATCAAGCACAAATTTTCTAATCCTACTTTCCAGTACTTGGCCCTGGTCTTGCGTACCATGGCCTTTCAAGTGCAAATCTAAATACTTATTAAATGTTGTGAGGATTCCTGCCTCTATCTCCATTTCAGGCAGTGACTTCCAGATTCCCATCACCCTCTGGATGAAAAGGTTTTTCCTCACATCTATAAACCTTCTGCCCCTTAAGCTAAGTCTATGTCCCCTGGTTATTGACCCTTCTGCTAAGGGGTAAGGTTCCTTCCTACATCTGGCAAGGGGACAGGTGAATTATATTAAAATCCATTCAGTTCCATGTAAAGCAGGTTCACGTTGCCGGCGAGGGATGGGGAAGATCCAAAATCGTGAACTCACCAGTGAAAACTATGACTTCTGAATCTTAAAGTTCATTTGTGAGTCACAAGTCACAAGTAGGCTTTACAGGACCCTTGTCAGACCCCACTTGGAGTACTGTGCGCAGTTCTGGTCGCCTCACTACAGGAAGGATGTGGAAGCTATTGAAAGGGTGCAGAGGAGATTTACAAGGATGTTGCCTGGACTGGGAGGCATGCCTTATGAAGATAGGTTGAGGGAGCTGGGACTCTTCTCCCTAGAGAGGCGAAGGTTGAAAGGCGACCTGATAGAAGTTTATAAAATGTTGAGAGGAATAGATAGGGTGGACTCTCAGAGGCTTGTAGTAGTCCATTTCGGCAGAACCAACGGGATGAACGAGTACACTATTAAGGGCAGGGGTCTTAGTAGCGTTGAAGAGCAGAAGGATCTCGGGGTCCGGGTTCACAGGACTCTTAAATCGGCCTCGCAGGTGGAGGAGGTGACTGCAGCTGGCAGGGCATTCCAGTCCCTCACCACCCTCTGGGTAAAGAACCTACCCCTGACATCTGTCCTATAACTACCCCCCCTTAATTTAAAATCGTGCCCCCTCGTGTTAGCTTTCTCCATCCTAGGAAAAAGGCTATCACTATCTACCCTGTCTAAACCTCTAATCATCTTATAGGCGACGGTGCAGAGGGACCTCGGGGTCCTTGTGCATGAGTCGCAAAAACCCAGCTTGCAGGTGCAGCAGGTGGTCAGGAAGGCGAATGGGATGCTGGCCTTCATAGCGAAGGGGATTGAATATAAAAGTAGGGAGGTCTTGCTGCAGCTGTATAGGGCATTGGTGAGGCCGCAGCTGGAGTACTGTGTGCAGTTTTGGGCGCCGCACCTGCGCAAGGATGTTTTGGCCCTGGAGGGAGTGCAGAGGAGGTTTACTCGGCTGATACCGGAGTTGAGGGGATTGAGCTATGAGGAGAGGCTGAATAAACTAGGCTTGTACTCGTTAGAGTTTAGAAGAATGAGGGGAGATCTCATTGAGACGTATAAGATGATGAATGGGATGGATAGGATAGAGGTGGAGAGACTGTTCCCGCTCAAAAAAGACAGTAGGACTAGGGGGCACAGCCTCAAGATAAAGGGGGGGCGGTTTAGAACAGAGTTGAGGAGGAACTTCTTCACTCAAAGGGTGGTGAATCTCTGGAATTCTCTGCCCGTTGAAGTGGTGGAGGCTGCCTCGCTAAATATTTTTAAGAAACGGGTTGATGGGTTTTTGATAAGAGAAGGGATTAAGGGTTATGGGGAGAGGGCGGGAAGGTGGAGCTGAGTCACGACAGATCAGCCATGATCTTATTGAATGGCGGGGCAGGCTCGAAGGGCCAGATGGCCTACTCCTGCTCCTATTTCTTATGTTCTTATGTTCTTAATGAGATCCCCTCTTAGCCGCCTTCTTTCCAGCGAAAACAACCCCAAATCACTCAATCTCTCCTCATAGAATCTCCCCTCCATACCAGGCAACATCCTGGTAAACCTCCTCTGCACCCTCTCCAAAGCCTCTACATCCTTCTTGTAATGTGGGGACCAGAACTGCACACAAAACTCCAAGTGCGGCCGCACCAGAGATGTGTACAGTTGCATCATGACGCTACGACTCCTAAATTCAATCCCCCTACCAATAAACGCCAAAACTCCGTATGCCTTCTTAACAACTTTATCTACTTGATTCCCAACTTTCAGGGATCTATGTACACATACACCTAGATCCCTCTGCTCCTCCACACTATTCAAAGTCCTCCCGTTAGCCCTATACTCAACACATCTGTTATTCCTACCGAAATGAATTACCTCACACTTCTCCACATTAAACTCCATTCGCCACCTCTCAGCCCAGCTCTGCAACCTTTCTAAGTCATCCTGCAAACTATGACACCCTTCCTCACAATCTACCACACCTCCGACTTTGGTGTCATCAGCAAACTTACTAATCCACCCAACTATACCCTCATCCAGATCATTAATAAAAATTACAAACAGCAGTGGCCCCAAAACAGATCCCTGAGGCACACCACTTGTAACCGAACTCCATGACGAATATTTCCCATCAACCACCACTCTCTGTCTCCTATCTGCTAGCCAATTCCTGATCCAATTACCTAGATCACCCCCAATCCCATACATCTGCATTTTCTGCAGAAGCCTACCATGGTGAACCTTATCAAACGCCTTGCTAAAATCCATATACACCACATCAACTGCCTTACCCCTATCCACCTCTTTGGTCACTTTCTCAAAGAACTCGATAAGATTAGTAAGGCATGACCTACCCGCTACAAAACCGTGCTGACTATCTCTAATCAACTCATTACTTTCCAAATAACTATAAATCCTGTCTCTAATAATCCTTTCCAAAACCTTACCCACCACAGAAGTAAGACTCACCGGTCTATAATTCCCAGGGAAGTCCCTTCTCCCCTTCTTAAACAATGGGACAACATTTGCTGTCCTCCAATCTTCTGGTACTATACCAGAGACTAACGACGACCTGAAGATCAGAGCCAGAGGCTCCGCAATCACCCCTCTTGCCTCCCAAAGAATCCTAGGGTAAATCCCATCTGGACCAGGGGACTTATCTATTTTCAAACCCTCTAAAATATCCAGCACATCCCCCGTATCAACTGCAATACTATCTATTTCACACCCCTGCACCCCAGTGTCCTCCTCAGCTACATTCCTGTCCCCTTGCGTGAACACCGAAGAGAAATATTGGTTCAACGCCTCTCCAATCTCCTCCGGTTCCACACACAACTTCCCTCTACTGTCTGTAACTGGCCCTAATCTTGTCCTAACCAACCTTCTGTTCTTGACATACCTGTAAAACGCCTTAGGGTTCTCCTTAATCCTATCAGCCAAAATCATCTCATGCCCTCTTTTGGCCCTTTTTAACTCCCTCTTCAACTCCCTCCTAGCCAATCTAAAACTTTCTAATGCACTACCTGAGCCCTCAAGCCTCATCCGAACATAAGCCTCCTTTTTTTTCCTAACCAACGAATCAACTTTTTTGGTGCACCACGGTTCCCTGGGCCTACCAAATCCTCCTTGCCTGACAGGGATATACTTATCACAGACCCGCAATAGCTGCTCCTTGAAAAATCTCCACATCTCGGATGTTCCCAGTCCCTGTAATCTCCCATTCCAACCAATGCTTCCTAATTCTCTCCTAATAGCCTCATAATTACCCTTCCCCCAGCTGAAACTACTGACCCGAGGTTCATGCCTATCCCTTTCCATCACTAAGGTGAACGTAATCGAATTGTGATCACTATCCCCAAACTGTACACCAACTTCCAAGTCTAGCACCTGGTCTGGCTCATTACCGAGCACCAAATCCAATATAGCCTCACCTCTCGTCGGCCTATCTACATACTGAGTCAAAAAACCTTCTTGCACACTTTGAACAAAAACTGACCCCTCTAACGAGCCAGAGCAGTAACAATTCCAATCTACATGAGTAAAGTTAAAGTCCCCCATAACAATTACCCTGTTACTTTCACTCCTAACAAGGATCGTCTCCGCAATCCTTTCCTCAACCTCTCTAGAACTTTTTGGAGGTCTATAAAAGACTCCCAACAGGGTGACCTCTCCTCTCCTATTTCTAATCTCCGCCCATATTACCTCAACAGACAAGTCCTCATCAAAGTTCTTCTCAGACACTGAGATACAGTCCTTGACCAATAATGCTACCCCACCCCCCCTTCTACCTCCTTGTCTACTCCGATTAAAATGTTGAGAGGAATAGATAGGGTGGACTCTCAGAGGCTATTTCCCCGGGTTGAAATGGTCGCTACAAGAGGACACAGATTTAAGGTGCGGGGAGGGAAGTACAGAGGTGATGTTAGGGGTAAGTTTTTCACTCAGAGGGTGGTGAGTGAATGGAATCGGCTGCCGTCATCGGTGGTGGAGGCGAACTCGCTGGGGTCTTTTAAAAGACTTCTGGATGAGTATATGGGACCTAATGGGATTGGGGGTTATAGATAGGTCTATGGCTTTGTAGGTATACAAGTGATCGGCGCAACTAGTGGGCCGAAGAGCCTGTTTGTGCTGTAATGTTCTATGTTCTATCCATCTTATCTATGCCCTCATTTTATGCACCTCAATCAGGTCTGACTTCAGCCTTCTCCAGTTTGAGGAAAATTCCAGACTATCCATTGTCTCTTAAGAACAAAGAACAAAGAACAACACAGCACGGGAAACAGGCCCTTCGGCCCAACGAGCCCGCGCCGCCGTCCCATGGTCAGTGACCTATTCATGATTTTAGTCTATGCCTAATGTGCGAGGATCAGGGAGGTCCAATATAGGGACAATTTGTTACCCAATCAATCAGCCTAAAAGCACATTTTTGGGATGTGGGAGGAAACCGGAGTACCCGGAGGAAACCCACGCAACCACGGGGAGAACGCGCAAACTCCCATGGACACAGGCCCAAATCCATGTGTCTGCACAGCAACAGAGATAGTCTCTGAGCTGCCATGATGCCCTCGAGATGGTCCAGTTTACGCACACCAACGACATGAAGCAGTAGGCAACTCCCGAAGCAATATCCAAGAGCAGCCCACCACAACCTGCCGCCCACATGCCCCTTGCTGGACTTAAATGCCTGTGGATAAAAAATTCATTATTAAAAGACTCTATATCCCTGAGGCTAAAACTGAACCCCAAGCCTACAATGCTTAGTAAGGCCTGCTATATCCCCCTATATGTAGACCACTCATGTGGCTGTCCAAGTGACTCTTGAACAACCCTAGCGTGCCTGCTTCCACCACCTTACTCGGCAGTGCATTCCACATCCTCACTACCCTTTGCCTCACTATCCTCACTGCCCTCTAATATTAGTCTTATATCTAGCCCCCCTCACCCTAAGCCCGTGACCCCTCGTTCTATCCATTTCTAATTGCGGAAAAAGCTTACCACCATTTACTCTATCTATCCCCTTCATAATCTTCTAAACCTCTATTAGATCCCCCCTCAGCCGACGTCTCTCAAGGGAAAACAGCCCAAGTGCATTCAATCTTTTCTCGTAAGACAGCCCTTCCATACCAGGCAACATCCTGGTAAATCTCCTCTGCACTCTCTCCAGGATCTCTACATCCTTCCGGTATTATGGCGACCAGAACTGGACGCAGTACTCCAGGTGAGGCCTAACCAACGTTCTATACAACTGCAACATCAGACTCCTACTCTTATATTCTATACCCCTTCCTATGAAGGCTAACATGCCATACGCTTTCCTCATCACATTCTGCACCTGCACCGACACCTTCAGGGACTTGTGTACCTGCACCCCCAGGTCTCTCTGCGTATCTATACTCCGGATAGTTCTACCTTTTATCATATAACTCCCTTCCACATTATTCCGGCCAAAGTGCATCACCTCGCATTTCTCCGGATTAAATTCCATTTGCCATCTATCTGCCCAATCTACCAGCCTGTCTATGTCCTGTTGCATTGCCAGGCACTGCTCCTCAGTACCCGCCAATCCAACCATCTTAGTGTCATCAGCAAATTTGCTGATCACATCACCTACCCCCTCTTCCAAGTCATTAATATATACTACAAATAGTAGAGGTCCTAGTACCGAGCCCTGCGGCACCCCACTGGTGACAGACCTCCAATTGGAAAAGGAGCCTTCCACTACTACCCGCTGTCTCCTCCTCCCAAGCCAGTTCTCCACCCATCTACATACCTGGCCTTGTATCCCATGAGCCTTCACCTTTTCTATCAGCCTACCATGAGGGACCTTGTCAAACGCCTTACTGAAATTCATATAGACAACATCAACAGCTTGTCCTTCGTCAACCGTTTTTGTCACCTCTTCAAAAAATTCCAATAGATTCATAAGGCACGACCTTCCTGTAACGAAGCCATGCTGCGTATCCCTGATCAGATTGCAGCGCTCCAGATGCTCATACATCCTATCCTTGAGGATCCTCTCCATTATCTTGCCTATAACTGAAGTCAAGCTCACTGGCCTATAGTTCCCTGGGTTATCCCTCTGACCCTTCTTAAACAACGGTACTGCATTTGCAATCCGCCAATCCTCTGGGACCTCACCTGTGTCCAAAGAAGAGACAAAGATTTGCGTCAGAGGCCCAGCAATTTCATCCCTCACCTCCCTTAGCAGCCTAGGATAGATGCCATCAGGCCCCGGAGATTTATCCGTCTTTATACTGTCTAAAAGTCCCAACACCTCTTCCCTCGTGATGACTATTTCCCTCAACGGATCCTCAAACTTCTCAAGCACAGCAGCAGAGATCAGACCCCTCTCCTGAGTGAATACCGACGCAAAGTATTCATTCAAGATCTCCCCCATTCCCCCAGGCTCCAAGCATAGTTCCCCTCCTCTGTCCCTGAGAGGACCAATGTTCCCTCTAACCATCCTTTTGTTTCTAATATAGGAGTAAAATGCCTTAGGATTTTCCTTAATCCTACCCGCCAAAGCCATTTCGTGGCCCCTTTTTGCCTTTCTGATGCCCCTTTTAAGTTCTCTCCTACATTCTCTGTATTCTTCTAACGCTATCTCTGTCCTCAAATGCCTCGATCTAGTGTACACCTCCCTCTTTCTCCTGACCAGGTCCTCAATATCCCTAGTTACCCACGGCTCTCTAATCCTACCTTTCCCATCCTTCCTCTTGACCGGCACATGTCTTTCCTGTAAAGATTTTAGTTTTCCCTTGAGAGACTCCCACATACCCAGCGTCGACCTACCGTTAAACAGCGTACCCCAGTCCGTATCTCTAAGATCCTGCCTAATCCGGTTGTATCTAGCCCTTCCCCAATTTAACACCCTCCCCTTAGGACAGGCTTCATCTTTATCCATTAATATCTTGAACCAGACAGAGTTGTGGTCACTGTTAGCCACATGCTCTCCTACCTCAACGTCAACCACCTGCCCAGGCTCATTCCCCAGAACCAAGTCCAGTATAGCCCCCTCCCTGGTCGGTCTATCCACATACTGCTCCAGGGTTCCTTCCATTACACACTGTACAAATTCCTCCCCGTCAGCACCCTCTGATCTCAGTACATTCCAATCTACCCTGGGGAGATTAAAATCTCCCACTACCACCACCCTATTCTTCCTGCACTTATCTAGAATGTCCCTGCTTATCCCTTCTTCCACAGCCCTCGGGCTGTTAGGCGGTCTGTAGTACACACCCAACATAGTAACATCTCCCTTCCTATTCCTCAACTCCACCCATAGCGACTCGATTCCTATATCCTCCGTACCTCCCTCCCTCTGCACTGCTACGATGCAATCCTTAACTAACAACGCCACTCCCCCACCTCTCAGCGACCCACCCCTATCTCACCTGAAACACTTATATCCAGGAACATTCAACTGCCAGTCCAGCCCTTCCTTTAACCAAGTCTCTGTCACCGCCACCACTTCCAACTTCCTTTCGAACATTAATGCCTTCAGTTCATCTGTTTTGCCAGTCACACTCCTAGCATTGAAACACAAGCACCGAAGACCCTCAGAAACAATCTGATCCTTCTTCCTACCCTCCGGGCTTACCCTATCCCCAATCCCAGTTCCGTCTACCTCCCCACCCCCCCTCCATATTAGTTTAAACCCTGCCGAAACACTCCAGCTAACCTTCCAGCTAAGATATGCATGCCCTTCCCAGTTAACTGTACCCCATCCCTCTTGTATATTTGCCCTTCTTTCATAAAGACTTCCCAGTGGTCTACGAATATAAAACCCTCTGCCCTACACCAATCCTTCAACCACGCATTTAGTTGGAGTATCTCATTATTTCTAGCCCTGCTAGCCCCAGGCACCGGCAGCAACCCAGAGAACGCCACCCTGGAGGCCCTACATTTCAGCCTAGCCCCCAACTCCCTGAACTGCCTACGTATGTCCCCCCTGCACTTTGTTCCTACATCCTTCTCTCCTACATGCACTATCACATCCGACTCAGTCCCTCCACCCTTCAAAATTCCCTCTACCCTTTCTGAGACATCCTGTACCCCTGCTCCAGGGAGGCAGACTACCATCCTGGAGTCCCGCTTTTGCCCACAGAACCGCCTGTCAATCCCCTTGACCTTCCCATCCCCCACCACTATCTCACACCCTGCACTCTTCACTTTCCGATCTCCCTCCCTTGCCTTCTCTACCCCAACTGTCACCCCACCCTTGACATTCCAGGGTAATTCCTCCGGGGCGTTACTAGTGCCATGACTCCTTTTCTTTTTGCTCTTCCTAACTGTAACCCATCCATCTCTCCTCGTAGGTTCTAGTATTTGCTCAGTGTTGCCGTTCCTCTCCATTACTTCCTCATTTTCCCTAACTAAAAACATATCCTCCAGCCTCAGTTCCAGATGCCTCACCCGGGCCCTTAATCGCTGCACCTCTAGACATTTCCCGCATATGTGGGCTTTCGGGAGATGTGCTGTCTCCAGAAATGTCCACATATGGCAACGAACACAGTGAACACATGTAACCCTAGACCCTGCCATCATGTTTGACCCCTGTTAAGGTGTGATATTAAGTCCTGTTACCGAGCCTGCGCTCGCCCAAGCCCAGTGAGCTTAAGCCCTTTTACCTCTCACTCTGCTTCCCGCCTCACTCCGCTGCCCGATCCCGATAGCTAAAATGCTCCAACCCAGGCAACATCCTAGAAAATCTCCCCTGAACCTTCTGTAGTGCAATCAGTTCCTTCCTGTAATGTGGCCAGAACTGCACACAGTACTCCAGCTGTGGTCTAACCAATATTTTATACAGCTTTATCATAACCTCCTTGCCCTTATATTCAATGCCTTGATTAACAAAGGCAAGTATCCATCTGCTTTCTTAACCACCTTATCTGTCTGTCCTATTGTCTTCAGCGATCTATGGACATGTACACCAAGGTCCCTCTGATCTTCTGTATTTCCTAGTGTCCTACCATTCATTGTGTATTCCCTTACTGTTAGTCCTGCCAAAATTCAACACTTCACACTTTTCAAACTTAAATTCCATTTGCCACTGCTTTGCCCATCTGACCAGCCTATTTATATCACCCTGTAATCTAAGGCTTTGCTCCTCACAATCTGATTTGATTTATTGTCACACGTATTTGTATGCAGTGAAAAGTATTGTTTCTTGCACGCTTTACATATAGAGAAGGAAAGGAGAGGGTGCAGAATGTAGGGTTATAGTCATAGCTAGGGTGTAGAGAAAGATCAGCTCAGTGCGAGGTAGGTTCAATACAAAAGTATGATGGCAGCAGGGAAGAAACTGCTCGAGTCAGTCGGTACATGAACTCAGACCTTTTCCCGACTATTTACCACACCATCAATTTGTGTGTCATCTATGAAGTTAATGATTATGCCTCCTACGTCCATATCTAGATCACTAATGAACAGCAAGGGACCCAGCACCGATCCCCAGTGCTACACCACTGGACTCAGCCTTCCAATGGGTAGGCAATGGCCTCGAGGTATTATCGCTAGATTATTAATCCAGTGACTGAGCCAATGATCTGTGGCCCCAAGTTTGAATACCACCGTGGCAAATGGTGGAATTTGAATTCACTGAAAAGTGGTCACCCAGTCTGCTTTATAGAGTTTATTTATTAAAGTCATAAGTAGTTTTACATTAACAATGCAATGAAGTTACTGTGAAAATTCCCCAGGTGCCATATTCCTGTGCATGTTTAAGTACACTGAGGGAGAATTTAGCATGGCCAATACACCCAATCAGCACATTTTTTGGATTGTGGAAGGAAACCAGAAGACCCAGAGGAAACCCACACAGACACGGGGAGAACATGTAGACTCTGCAGAGACAGTGATCCAAGCCAGGAATCGAACCCAGGTCCCTGGCACTGTGAGGAAGCAGTGCTAACCACTGTGCCACCATGTGTCTACATTTGGACTCCCCAATGTTTAAATAAAACTGTTGTCAGGTCCTAAAGTACACATGTCTGCTCTAATCTAAATGTGTTCACCAGATCAGCAAGAGGATTAGGCATTTGCTCCTATGTATCTATATTGAGGAAATCCTGAAGCTTTTTAACAATTCATACCACCTGACTAACAACCCACCCCACCATCCCTCCCCCCATAGAAGTCCCTGTTTCTCAGCCCACCATAGCATTACCCCACCCCCTCGACACTCCACCCACAAAACACTCCACCTACCATCCTCACCCCCACCCTCCAACCAGCACCCCCCCCAATCCAGGAGCCCCACTCTCACCCCCAGCCTGACCCCAAACCCAGCTAGACCCGACCCAACCCATTCCCCTGACCCAACTGAACACCCCCTCCACCCCGCTTTCTCCCAGCTGACCAGGTCTGGCTAGACCCACGAACTGACCCCAGGACCCCCACCGCTCATTCCCCCACGCAATATCCAAAGTGCACCCCCTACCTGATCCAAACCTCACTCCCCCAACCTCTCAAACCTTACTCTCACTCTCTAGACCCTCTCCCCAAGATGTCATCGCACTCCCAAATAAACCACCACCTTTGCCAATCCCAATCCACTGAACCTCCTCCTAACTCAATATCCCCGATATCCCGGGATATCTGACCTTCCACCATTGTGCACAATCCCCAAGCTTCCTCCAGATATCCATCGCCCACCCCCTCACCCCCAGTTTCCAACCCAGCTCCCGAATCCCAACCCCCCGACATAGCTGTAACAAAGACAACAACCTGTGGTCCAACCCCAGCCTCTGATATCCGTCCCACCTACACCCCTCCCTCCTCCAAATGTCCAACCTGATTCCCAACTCCCAGCTGGACATCCCAACCGATCCAACTTGCACTCTCAAGATATCTCCCAATGTCCACTTGGCCCCACTAACCCCCGCCCCCCCCAACCACCCCCACTCCCTGACCTGACCTTCACACCTTTCAAGCCAACCCAACCTCCCAGTCCCCACTACTCCTCCGAGGTTTGACCCCCACCTTCCCAGCCTCTGATCTCCTGCATCCCCCGGTCCTCGACCCCCACCTCCACCCCACTCCTGATCTCCAATCACCTGTCACCACCCCTCCCCTTCCCCCTACCTGCCCAAAAACCTATCCATTTCCCTGAGACACTTACCTTCTCCCCAGCCTGTCGTTTTCAATCGATCTTTCAAAAGTACCTGCTTTACGGCAGGTGGTGCAGTGAAGGAAGGCGCATGTCCCCCTTTACTCTGACTCCCACCCGGCCTGAGTCAGGAAGCTCAGGTGAGAGGGGGCACTGAATAAACTTGGCGCAGGTAAGCAGGTACGAAGTGGCACTCTGGCACTGATTTCCACTCCGAGCTAGTTGCAACCCTGTAAAAGTGATTGTGCTTCGAAAGGTGCTTCAGTTTCAAACATTTAGTAACATCCTGTGGTTATGAAAGGTGCTACATAAATGCGGTCTTGATTTGAGGTGATTGCTGGATTACGCGTTCAGACTCCTCAATCTACTCTGTCAAAGGAACAAATTCTACCGATCTATCTGGGCTTGACTAGTGAGCACTGACCACCCACATTACCCCCCCCAGGCACACTAATCTCAGCAGATTCAAATCCCTCATGTTCTGCAGAACTGCGTTGACTGCTGACTAATGTTTGAAGCGCTTAAAAATATCAATCCATTGATTTAGCCAAAAATACAGTCAGTCTGCCGATTAGCAAAATTCAAATTTTGAGTCTTCCCAGACTGAGGCAAACGTGCTGTGAGAAGTTGTTTTCCCACTTCTCCACATTTAAAAAAGGAATTCTCCCATTTACGACACTTCCTATGGCCAGCAGGAATTTCAAAGCACATCACAGCCAATGAATCGCTTCTGAAATGTAGTCACTGTTGTAATTTAGGAATTTGCACACAGCAAGCCAATTCGCACACAGCAAGCTCCCACAAACAGTCGTGTAATCGATGATCAAGTAACCCATTTTTCTGATGATGATTGAGGAATAAATATTGGCCAGGGTGCGAGGGATTCCTCCCCCTGTTCTTCTTTGAAATGGTGCCACAGCATCTTCTACCTCCATCTGAGAGGACAAACAAGGCCTCAGTTCAGCATCTCGTCCAAAAGACAGCACCTCTGACAGTGCTGCAGTCTCTCAGTCCTGCACTGGAGTGTCAGCCGAGATTTCTGTGCTCAAGTCCTGGACTGGCACTTGGAACACGCCACCTTGTGACTCAAGGAAGAAGTGCGATTAACTGAGCCAAGGCTGACATAACACAGTCAAAATTATACAGGGTTTTGGCATAGCAAGAAGGGTGGTAGGATGATGAAATTATTTCCTCTGATATGATTCTCACAAGGGATCATCGATAGATCTCCCCACGGGCTTCATGGAGTATGAGCTGCCTTATTGAGCAAGCCCAATTGGAAAGGGTCAGTGCGGGTTTTTAAACCTATTACTCTGACCCGGGCTGTTGTTGTAGGTCCCGAGTTGGAGGCTGTCTGACTGTAAGCTACAGTCACCACCTTTTTCTCCGGTGCTTGATAATATTCTCACAAGCTTTCGAGGGGACTGCCTCTTCGTCAGGTGAATGGAGAGTTCTGGCCTCATCCAGAGCACATAAAGCACAGACAGTTTAGAGATTACTGATTTAGAGTAATCTCTAAACTGTCTGTGCTTTATATGCTCTGTCTGAGGCCAGAACTCTCCATTCACCTGACGAAGAGGCAGTCCCCTCGAAAGCTTGTGAGGATATTATCAAATAAATAGGTTGGACTAAAACCTGGTGTTGTTAGACTTTTTACTGTGTTTACGCCAGTTCAATGCCGGCATACCCACATCATTCCTCGTTAGTAACCAGAGTTTATAGATTTAAAATAATTGACAAAAAGGACTAAAGGGAAAAGAAGAAGAAATCTCAGAGGGTTGTGGAGATTTGGAATGCAGTGGTGAAAAGGGCACGGAATTGGATTGCATAAGAACTTTCAAAAGACAATCAGACATGTATTTGATGAGGACTAATTTTTGATGATATGTTTTTCCAGTAAAGTAAAAGGTGCACATTTCCAGGAGCAGTCTAGCCAGTTCTATAGAATACCACAGTGCAGAAAGAGGCCAGTCAGCTCACTGAGAGTGCACCGATCACCCAGGCCCTATTCCCATAACCCCACATATTTACCCTTCTAATTCCCCTGACACTAAAGTCAATTTAGCATGGCCAATCAACTTAAACCGCACACCTTTGGACTGTGGGAGGAAAACAGAGCACCCAGAGGAAACCCACGCAGACATGGGGAGAAAGTGCAAATGCCACACACACCCAGGGTGTGTATGTGAAGGGTGTGTGTGAGTGAGGGGTGTATGAGAGAGGGTATGTATGTGAGGGGTGTGTGTATGAGGGGTGTATGTGAGAGAAGAGTGTGTGTACACACTGGAAGCTGGAATTGATCCCAGGTCCCTGGCACTGTGAGGTGGCAGTGCTAACCACTGTGCCATCTCTGAAAGACAAAACGTTTCAAAGTGCTGATTTAACTGCACTGCCAATGCAGACTGGGCAGCAAGTTCCAGCAACAACCACCCCATCTTTCAACAAGGGAAGGGCAATCATCCCAACTCATTAAATACCTGATGCTGGATGAGGTTGGCATTACACCACCCAAGTGATACCTTTGCTAGCAGACTAGCAAGTAAACATTATCACTCCAACACATAGAATTTATCAAAAGCGTTGCACTATTTTAGTCAGAGGGAATTACATGATGCTTGATTCAGTTGTGGCCTGACATCCTAGAATGTCCAGAGACATCATTGTGACTGAAAGGCGCGGAGGGTAGAATCAGCTTGGTCCTGAGTTTCAGTGGCAGGAGTGAGACAGAGACTGTGCACCAAGTCAGCCACCTGACATATCAGGCAAATTAGGAGCTAATTGAGGGCAAAGTTGCTACCACTGCTGGGATATTCCTGGGGTCAAACCCTGTTGGATATGAAAATTTACAGCAACTTAGAGGCTGCAGCTTCCCAGAGACAGGCTGGAGAGCCATCAGGTCCTCCCATCACTGGCACCATGAATGTACCACAGACTGCAGTCTTGGCCATAACACCTCCTTGTTGGAGGCAATGGGTGGATGTGTGTGTGATGGGCAAGTATGAGTGTATGTGTGACTGTGTGTGTGTGTGTGTGTGTGCGTATGTGAGGGGTGTGTGTACCTGTGTATATGAGGGGTATGTGAATGTGTGTGCGAGAGGAGTGTGTGTATGTGACAGATGTGTGTGTATGTGAGGGGTGTATGTGAGAGAAGAGTGTGTGTACATATGTATGTGAGGGGTGTGTGTGAGAGAGGGTGTGTGTGTGTATGTGAGGGGTATGTGTATGTGTGTATGTGAAGGGTGTGTGTGAGTGAGGGGTGTGTGAGAAAGAGGGTGTGTATGTGAGGGGTGTATGTATGAGGGGTGTATGTGAGAGAAGAGTGTGTGTACATTTGTATGAGGGGTGTGTGTGAGAGAGGGGGTGTGTGTGTGTGAGGGGTATGTGTATGAGGGGTGTAAGTGAGAGAAGAGTGTGTGTACATATGTATGTGAGGGGTGTGTGTATGAGGGGTGTAAGTGAGAGAAGAGTGTGTACATATGTATGTGAGGGGTGTGTGTGTGTGAGGGGTATGTGTATGTGTGTATGTGAAGGGTGTGTGTGAGTGAGGGGTGTGAGAGAGAGGGTGTGTATGTGAGGGGTGTGTGTATGAGGGGTGTAAGTGAGAGAAGAGTGTGTGTACATATGTATGTGAGGGGTGTGTGTGAGAGAGGGTGTGTGTGTGTGTGTGTGTGTGTGTGAGGGGTATGTGTATGTGTGTATGTGAAGGGTGTGTGTGAGTGAGGGGTGTGTGAGAGAGGGTGTGTATGTGAGGGGTGTGTGTATGAGGGGTGTATGTGAGAGAAGAGTGTGTGTACATATGTATGTGAGGGGTGTGTGTGAGAGAGGGTGTGTGTGTGTGAGGGGGTATGTGTATGTGTGTATGTGAAGGATGTGTGTATGAGGGGTGTGTGAGAGAGAGGGTGTGTATGTGAGTGTGTGTGTGGATGTGAAGGGTGTGTGTGTGTGAATGTGAGGGGGGGTGCTTTCCTCTCCTTGCTGATTACCCTATGGGCTGTGGACTATCTGTTTCTTCAGATATGACCCAGGTTTCTGAAGGTGTCTCCATTCACAGGTGCCCTCTCATTCCTCCACCTGCCTCAGTTGCATCCACTCTACCAGTGGGGCTGATGTCCGTACAGTGTTCAGGCTCTCTGACTGGGCCTCTGCTCACCATCCTCAATTAGACAGTGATGTTGAGATGGTCTATTCATTGAATTAATCCCGATTCTTGAAACGTTACACAGTACATACGATTGCAAACAGTCATGAATGCTACCAACTGAACACAGAAAAGTCATACTTCCATTTGCTACAAGAGCTAATCACCTACACTGTGTATTTACAGAGGAGCATGATCAATGTAAAACAGTACAGAGTGCGGTTGTAGTTTGATCATATTTGCAGTTATTGATTTTATTATGTTTCCACCACTCACCTTTGTCAGGCAGAGGAGAGGCAGTTTAGGAACCTTCGTTATTCTTCTAATTCATTGCAATTTTTAGTACCAATTCTATACTCCTTTACAGCAGAATGGAAGGATATTTCTTAATAACAGTGGAAGCCAGTATGCTAACAAATATTTTTGACTTTGACATCGGCTGTTCAAAGTTGGTAGATTCTTCTATTCCCTAGCTATTATATCATTTAAATATCGATATGATTTGGGATTACAGAAGCAGTGAGAGCGTCAATATGGAACCGTGTAAGTGACAGAATCAGAAAATTGGAGTGAATTCTCGACCTTCAGACCGGGTGGAAATATAGGGTGGTGTGTCCCACAACTTTCTCTTTTTCGATACACGTTAATAATCCAGTCTTGGGTAGGAACTTGAAAACAATGAGAAGGATTGGAGCAAACTTCAGAAGGGCAGAGACTGCTGAAATGGGCAAATAGATGGCAGATGAAGTTTAGCACAGAAATGTGTGGCCTGATGGAGAGACAATATAAACTAATTTGTACAGTTTAAAGAGGGTGCAGGAACAACACTGGGAATTTATGTACAGAAATATTTGCCAGTGACAAGACAAGCTGATGAGGCTGTACAAAATGTCACATGGGGCAGTTTTTCAATATGGGGTTGGGAATCGTAGAATCATAGAATCACTACAGTGCAGAAGGAGACCATTTGGCCCATTGTGTCTGCACCAACCACAATCCCACCCAAGGCCTATTCCTGTAATCCCACATATTTACCCTGCTAATCCCAAAATACTCGTGTCAATTTAGCATTGCCAATCAACCTAACCCGCATATCTTTGGACTGTGGGAGGAAACTGGACCACCCAGAATAAAGGGAAGAATGTGCAAACTCCACACAGACGGTGACCCAAGTCAGGAATTGAACCCGGGTCCCTGGCACTGAGGCAGCAGTGCTAACCACTGTGCCAATGTGCTGCCCAAATCTAACATTACGACCCCATTTCTGATATATGCCACATTATGATTTTTAAATGTAAATAGTCTATTTGGACCAGAGGTGAGTTCAGGCTCAAGATGTGGCGCTCAGCACTTCCAGAAAACTACTTTTCGATTCAACTCTGGGTAGGCCTCTTAATAATCTGGGAGATATTAATGGGTAACAGGCACCTTCCCTGCTCCATCCCTCCCACCATTCCTTGGAAAATCCAAGCCTATCCTAAAGATGTCAGGAATCAAAGGCAACCTTAGGGACCCCAACTTTCATTGCCCTCCCACACTGGATCCTGACCTCAACTCCTACTGAAAATCCCAGCCATGATATTCTTGGCTTTATAAATGTACAGAGTCAAAAACTAAGGAAATGATACCATCACTTTACAAATCATTGGATAGGCGCCACTTAAAGAGTATTATGTACAGTTCTGGGCACTATTGGCAGCACGATGACCCAGTGGTTAGCACTGCTGCCTCACAACACCAGGGACCCAATTCTGGTCTCGGTTCAAAGAACAAAGAGAACAAAGAACAACACAACACGGGAAACAGGCCCTTCGGCCCAATGAGCCTGCGCCGCCATCTTAACAATGTGTTTTACCTCCCTTGACCCATGCCTATACTATGGTACCCCCACTGTATGTTCTCCCCGTGTCTGTATGGGTTTCCTCTGGGAGTTTTGATTTCTTCCCATAACCCAAAGATGTGTAGGTTAGGTGGACTGGCCATGCTAAATTGCTCCTTAGTGTCCCAAGATGTGTAGGTTAGGTGGATTATCCATGGTAAATACGTGGGGTTACGGGGATAGAACAGGGGTGAAGGTCTGGGTGAGATGCTCATTTGGCAAGTTGGTGCAGACTCAATGGGCCGGATGGTCTCTTTCTGCACTGTAGGGATTCTATAGTTCCATGGAACACTTTTGGAAAGATGTCAAGGCCTCGGACAGTGTCAGGGATGAGGGTTTTCAGATTTGCGGAGAGATTAGAGAAGCTGGAGGGTTTCTCCTTAGAGAAGCAGTCAAGATTAGATTTAATAGGAACAATGAATAATTAGAGACTGTTTCAATCGGCAGAATGATTGGTAACAAGATAACACAGAATAAGGTAATTAGCAAATGAGATGGAGGTACGATGAGGAAGAAATAGTTTTATGTATCAGGTTATTATAATCTGGAATGTGGTGCCTGAAAGAGCTGCAACAGAAATTTCTTGAAGGGGAGAAATTAGTTGGGCTGTTAGGGAAAAGAGATTGGGAATAATTGGATAGCTCTTTCAAACAACTGACACGGGTAAAATGGGCTAAATGTGTTCCTTCTGTGCTGTAAGTTTAAGTTTATTTAATAGTATCATAAATAGGCTTACATTAACACTGCAGTGAAGTTACTGTGAAAATCGCCACACTCGGGTCCCTGTTCGGGTACACTGAGGGAGAATTTAGCATGGCAATGCACCTAACCAGCACATCCTTTGGACTGTGGGAGGAAACTGGAGCACCTGGAGGAAACCCACACAGGCACGAGGAGAATATGTAGACTGTACAGACAGTGATTCAAGCTAGGAATCGAACCCAGGTGCTGTGAGGCAGCAGTGCAAACCACTTTGCTGCCTGTAAGATTTTATGATATGATTATAGAACTCAATGTATAATATATAACAAACATCTTGCATCCAACACATGTCTGTTACATCCTAATACCTCCCAATTTTCACCCAGCAGACACTGTGTACCAGACATCATTCCTTGTTATAGATGGAAACAAACAAACTAAAATGAGATAGAAAGCCAAAACTTTTATGATTGGCTCTTTTGACCAGAGCCAGTAATTTATCAAGTGACTTTCCAAGCATTTTGACAACTTACACAAAACTACTGCCCCACACAGTTCAGCAGCCAGAGAGCGATAGGCCCCACTAATCCATTTGAAAGCTAAACATTGCAAGTATTTCAGATCACATTGGAGATATGCTTGCAATTTGAAAACAAGGATCTCATGAACTAAACGTTGCGTTTCATTGGGCAAACCATGTTCCAAATCAGGTGGCAGTAATTATGATACCAAAATAGCCGTCATGATATCATACTGAAGTTATCGACCATGCGTGTTGCTTCTAGCAGAGGGGCTGGAGGCGTTTATACACGGCAAAGTGTGATAGGTGCCAAATCAGTTCTGTCAACACAGCAAAGGTCAAAAATGGGATAAATCTTCCCCTGAAAGTCTGCGTCAAAAGTGTAGATCAAGCTGAGCTCATCGGGATTATCCACGTTGTAGAATGAGAGTCGCCTTCCCTCATAATCCAGGAACACGCCAATCTTCCGCGGCCTCACAAAGAGAGTGAGCTGGATTTTGGGATTCTTGTACGCTTCATAAATCTTTCCTTCCTTCACTCCAATCATCCAGACTCCATTCTCTGGAGTCTTGTTCAGCCTTCCTTTGCGGCCAGTAGTCCCTTTGATGACACCAAGACGCCACTTCATCTTGTCTTTGACAATGACTTGCCAATAGTGCTTGCCAGAGGAAAAGCCTTTGTTGGCCAGGACACAGGTGTTGTAGTCAAATCGCTCCTGTATTATTGACAAGCGCTTGAGGTATGTCCCACATTCTACCTTGGTGCTACCGTTGGTTATGACCAGAATTGGGTGCGCGCTGCTGGGATCCAGTTTTAATTCCTCTGGTTCTGAAAGCAATCAGAAAAACAATTCCACAGAGTAATGAATCAACTTGGAGAAAACTTCCAGCCTGAATTACAGAAGACAAATATTAAATTCTAGGTATCGATTTTATGAGTTTACATTCACTACTGGTTATACAACATCAATGATCATCCTTTGGTTGGAGTGGGGGGGGGGGGGGGGGGGGGGGGGGCGTGGGATGCTAAAATGGGGAGCATGTTGAAAAATTGTTTTATTTTCAAATTTATTTTAGGAATGCACCTAACAAGGGCAACATTTATTACCCAACCCTGATTGCAACTGGAAAGGTGGTGATGGGCCTTTCTCTTGAACTGTCGCAGAAATTAAGAAGGAAAATGGCATGTTAGCTTTTACTGGAAGGGGACTAGAGTACAAGAATCAAGGCAACTTGTTACAGTTGTACACAACTTTGATGTGACAACAATTTTGACCCAGCAGACAACATGGACTAGATATCATGGGGAGGCGATGGCCTAACAGTGTTATCGCCAGACTATTAATCCAGAAACTCAGCTAATGTTCTGGGGACTGGGGTTCGAATCCTGCCACAGTAGATGGCAAAATTTGAATTCAATAAAAAAATCTGGAATTAAGAATCTACTGATGACCATGAAACCATTGTCGATGTCGGAAAAACCCATCTGGTTCACTAGTGTCCTTTAGTGAAGGAAATTTGCCTTACCTGGTTTGGCCTACATGTGAATCCAGAACCACAGCAATGTGGTTGACTCTCAACTGCCCTCTGAAATGGCTAGCAAGCCATCAGTTCAAGGACAACTCGGGATGGGCACTAAATACTGACCAGCCAGTGATGCACACGTCCCTCAAATGAATTAAAAAATAAACCTGAGAGTAATTTTCGTCTCATATTTAAGGTAGGATATACTTGTTTTGGCGGTGGTATAGTGAACGTTCACTGGATTGGTTCTTGGGGTGAGAGGGATGTCCAATGACGAGAGGCTGAATAAATTGGACTGATACTCTCTGACGTTAATATGAATGAGAAGTGAACTCATTGAAACAGACAAGAATCTGAAGGGGCTCGAGAGGGAAGTTGTTTCTTCTGACTGGGGAATCTTGAACAGAGAGGCACAGTATCAGGTTAATTTAGGACGGATGAGGAGAAATTTCTTCATTCAGAGGATGGTGAATCTTCAGAATTTTCTGTCTCAGAGGAGCTTTATCATTGAGTGTTTTTAAGGCTGAGATAGATGAATTTTTTGTCTCTCAGGAAATCAAGGGACAAAATCAAAGTATTGTGGATGCTGCAGTCTGAAACAAAAACAGAAAATGTTGGAAAATCTCAGCAGGTCTGACAGCATCCGTGGAGAGAGAACAGAGCCAACATTTGGAGTCTGGATGATCCTTCATCAGCTCTGACTAAGGTTCATCCAAACTTGATACATTGGCTCTATTGTCCCTCTACAAATGCTGTCAAACCTGCTGAGATTTTCCAGCATTTTCTGTTTTCGTCCAGGAACATGGACAGTTGGTGGAAAGTGGAACTGAGGCGGATGACCAGTTCATAGAATCCCTACAGCATAGAAAGAGGCCATTCGGCCCATCGAGTCTGCACCGAACACAATCCCACCCAGGCCCTACCACCATATCCCTACATATTTACCCACTAATCCCTCTAACCTTTGCATCTCAGGATACTAAGGGCAATTTTAGCATGGCCAATCAACATAACCTGCACATCTTTGGACTGTAGGAGGAAACCGGAGCACTCGGAGGAAACCCACACAGACATGAGCAGAGAATGTGTTGTGAATGGTGGAGCAGGTTTGTGGGATCCGATTATCAATTCCTACTTCTATTACTTCTGATCTTATTAGTCCGTGTAGTGAACAGCACCTATGTTGCTGTTAACATAGGAACATAGAAGATAGGAGGAGGCCATTTGGCCCTTTGAGCTTGCTCTGTAATTTATCATGATCACGGCTGACTGTCCAACTCATTAGCCTAATCCTGCTTTCTCCCCATAACCATTGATTCCATTCTCCCCAGATATCGTCTCTTGAATACATTCAATGTTTTGCATCAACTAATTCCTGTGGTAATGAATTCCACAGGTTCACCACTCTGGGTGAAGACATGTCTCGTCATCTCCATCCTAAATAGTCCACCGTGAATCCTTAGACTGCAACCCCTGGTTCTAGACACCCCCATCATCGGGAACATCCTCCCTGCATCTATCCTGTCTAGTCCTGTTAGAATTTTACAAGTCTCTATGAGATCTCTCCTCATTTGTTTGAACTTCAGTGAAAACTATCCTAACCTAGTTAATCTCTCCTCATACATCAGTCCCACCATCTCCAGAGTCAGCCTGGTTAACCTGCTAAGTAGAACAGTCCAAGATTTTGACCAAATGTTGATGACTGGACAGCAATATATTTCCAAGGCAGATTGATGCAAGACTTGAAGGGGAACTTGAATGTGATGGTGTTTCCAAACACCAGCTATCCTTGCCCTTCTAAGTGATGAAAAATACAGCTTTTGGGATGGGCTATTAAATTAACCTTGGCGCATTATTACAGTGTATCCTGTAAACAGTACACACAGTGAAGAGAATGGATGGGGATTAAGCTGACTGCTTTGTCCTGGCTGGAGTTGAGATTCATGCAAGAGGAGTGAGGAGTAATGGGAAATATCATTTGAAGTCGACACTCCTATTGCATTCCACTGGGAGTTCCTGACACTTTCTAACTTGAATGGACTCTCATTTGGGCTTGAACTTGCTACATTATTTCTTTGGAAGAGGGGCCAGTGGAGAGGGACAGTGCCTGAAATTCCCTCCTTCAAACAGTCTGGAGGGAGAAAATGCACACAAATGTCTCATCTCCAATGCACAATGGGCATCCAGAGAGGGAAGTCTACCAGAATTTAACTCCTAGTCCTACAGTAGAGTATAGGATAGATTCAATTAATTAAAATCTCTTTCTGCTGACTCAGGTCTGTAATGAGTGTGGAACATCCCAGTTCTAAGTGTAGAACAACAACCCAAAGCTGTTCTAAATTCAGAACTAATCTGGTAGTTTCAATTCCTGTCACATCACAGTCATGTGGATTGCAACATATCAGGAGCACATCCCCTCCGTGTCTCCTTTGTGTATTTGGTGTATTGTCTTTCACTGCATTACCCCACAGGACTATTACACTGTTATTTTTCGATCATTTACTTGAAGATGGGACTGACACTGGCATTTCCCTAAGAAGGAGGTGGTGAGCTTTCTCCTTGGATCACTGCAATCTTGGTGCTGGTGGTTTTTCAACACTGGTTTCAGATTTGGAATTTGAGGATTTTGGCCACAGCATTGATAAGAGAATGATATTGTGGATGTGAGGATGGCAGAGATATAAAATGGGCTGTCAAACTGCCCATTTTACACTACGACAATAAGTCAGAGACAAGTGTGATTTACGTGTTGTGTCATAATTACACCACCGAAGCAGGTTATTCAACACTAGATCAGGGTTTGTGAGCCTCATTATTTTATGTAACCCCAGCACGATCCTCCTATACTTATGGGGCAGCACAGTGGTTAGCACTGCTGCCTCACAGCACCAGGGACCCAGGTTCAATTCCAACCTCGGGTCACTGTCTGTGTGGGGTTTGCACATTCTCCCCGTGTGTGTGTGTTTCCTCCGGGTGCTCTAGCTTCCTCCCACTGTCCAAAGATGTGCGGGTTAGCTGGATTGGCCATGATGAATTGCCCTTAGTGTCAGGGGGATTAGCAGGGTAAATATGTGGGGCAACAGGGATAGGGCCTGGGTGGGATTGTGGTCGGTGCAAACTCGAAGGGCAGAATGGCCTCCTCCTGCATTGTAGGGATTCTATCCTACTGGAGGTAACATTGGTCATGAACTAGCAGTAGTACCTTTTCTGATAAATAAACGAATCTGTAAGTTCTATTGTTATTGAAGCACCAAACATACTCAATAATAATCTCTTTACTCACTCCTAACTACTCACCTGATGCCTTTACTCACTCTTACCTGTTAAAAACCATTCTTCACTTCATTTCACTTGTTAACATGATCCCACCAGTCAAACCCACCTGGTAAAATCCTCTTCTGCAGCTTTTTCCAGACTGTCAGTTTGATGTCGTCATGTCTAAAGCCAGGCTTGAAGGAAATGGCGCTGAAGTTTTTGTCTGACTCTGGCTGTGGCTCCTGTTTGCAACTAAAAAAGAATCAAAAACACGTTAGTTTGCGATGCTTCATGCCTTTTTGAACAATTGACAACAAGCTGATTGCACTAAGTTGATCTTTCTCTACACCCTAGCTATGACTGTAACACTAAATTCTGCACTCTCTCGTTTCCTTCTCTATGTACAGTATGCTTTGTCTGTATAGCACGCAAGGAACAATACTTTTCACTGTATACTAATACATCTGACAACAACAAATCAAATCAAAGATTGATCTACTGTTAGTGAATAAGGATGAATCCACAATTAAAGGGGAAATATGTTTTGTAATCTTTATTGTCACAGAGGGAGACACCAGGAATTCTGCATGTCTTTGAGTGTCTTGCATTCACAGAATTCGAAAGTAATAGCACAGTAACAGCACAGAAAGAGGCCATTCGGCCTGTACTGGCTGTGTAAAAGCTACTCAGCTAGTCTCAGTCCCCTGCCTTTTCCTCAGAGCCCTGCAAATGATGTTTTCTTCAAATAATTATCCAATCCCCTTTTGAAAGCCACAATGAATCTGTCTCCATCCCACTATCAACATTCTGGGTATTACCACTGACCAGAAAGTGAACTGGACCAGCCATATAAATACAGTTGCTTTGGGTCAGGGGCAGGTCAGAGACTGGGAATCCTGCAGCAAGTAACTCACCTCCTCACTCCCTAAAGCCTGTCCACTATCTACAAAGCCCAAGCCTGGATAAGCGCAGCTCCATTTGCACTTAAGAAGTTCGACACCATCCAAGACAATGCAGTCCACTTGATTGACAACTTATCCACCATCTTAAACATCCAATCCCTCCACCTTTGACACACAATGGCAGCAGTGTGTACTATCTACTAGATGCATTGCATCAAAGGAGCTCACTAAGGCTCCTTTGACAACACCTTCCAAACCCACAACCTCTACCATCTAGACAGACAAGGGCAGCAGATGCATCACCTCCTGCAAATTACCCTCAAAGCAACACACCATCCTGATTTGAAAATATATCACCATTCTTTCACTGGCGTTGGCTCAAAATCCTGGAAATCCCTTCCTAACAGCACTCCAGGTGTGCACACAACACATGGATTGCAACTATTCAAGAAGGCAGTTCACCAACACCTTCTCAAGAGCAGTTAAGGTTGGGTAATGGATGTTGGCCTAACCAGCGATGCACCAAATCCCGTGGAAGTATTTTTTAAAAATAGTTTCCCCTTGTTTAATGACCTCACCACCCATTGTGAATAAGGAATGAACATCAAGACCGCAGTCCCTGTGCAAAGATGCAATTAGAGATGGACAATAAATATCGGTATAGTCATCAACACTGGAGGATGTCTGGAGGAGGTTCACAAGAATAATCCCAGGGATGAAGGGTTTGTCATATGAGGAGCAGTTGAGGAGTTTCAGCCATACTCGATAGAGTTTGGAAGGATGTGGGGGGGATCTAATTGAAATTTACAGGATACTGCAAGGCCTGAATAGAGTGGACATGGACAGGGTATTTATTCTAGTGGGAGAGACTAGAACTCGAGGGTACACCTCAGAGTGAAGGGACATTCCTTTAAAACTGAGATCAGGAGGAATTTTTTCAGCCAGAGGGTAGTGAATCTGTGGAACTCATTGTCACAGAGGCCTGTGGAGGCCAGGTCATTGAGTGTCTTTAAGACAGAGATAGATAGGTTCTTAATCAATAAGGGAATCAAGGCTTATGGGGAGAAAGCAGGGGAATGGGGATGAGAATCATATCAGCCATGATTGAATGATGGAGCAGACTCGATGGACCGAATGGCCTGATCTGCTCCTATATCTTATGGACACCCACATCCTTTGAAAGAATTTTAAAATACCTCAAGCAGTGCATTCCAGATCCTAACCACCCACCATGTAGAAGATTTCCTCATCTCACCTCTGGTCTTTTGGAAATTATCTTAAATTGGTGTCCTCTGGTTCTCAGCCCTTCCACCACAGGCAAGGTTTCTTGTATTCTACTCTGTCCAGACCCCTAATGATTTTGAACACCTCAACCAAATTTCCTCTGAACCTTCCCTTCTCTAAAGGGAAGCTTTGCCAATCCACTACGTTCCAGACTCGTGCCCAATAGACGATGGACGGGCTTTGGGGAGTCAGAAGGTGAGATGCCCACTTCAGAATTCCAGTCTGTGGTTGTAGCCACAGTATTCACACTGCTGCTCCACTCCACAGTATTCACACTGCTGCTCCACTCCACAGTATTCACACTGCTGCTCCACCCCACAGTATTCACACTGCTGCTCCACTCCACAGTATTCACACTGCTGCTCCACTCCACAGTATTCACACTGCTGCTCCACTCCACAGTATTCACACTGCTGCTCCACTCCACAGTATTCACACTGCTGCTCCACTCCACAGTATTCACACTGCTGCTCCACTCCACAGTATTCACACTGCTGCTCCACTCCACAGTATTCACACTGCTGCTCCACTCCACAGTATTCACACTGCTGCTCCACTCCACAGTATTCACACTGCTGCTCCACTCCACAGTATTCACACTGCTGCTCCACTCCACAGTATTCACACTGCTGCTCCACTCCACAGTATTCACACTGCTGCTCCACTCCACAGTATTCACACTGCTGCTCCACTCCACAGTATTCACACTGCTGCTCCACTCCACAGTATTCACACTGCTGCTCCACTCCACAGTATTTATATTGCTGCTCCACTCCACAGTATTCACACTGCTGCTCCACTCCACAGTATTTATATTGCTGCTCCACTCCCCAGTATTTATATTGCTGCTCCACTCCCCAGTATTTATATTGCTGCTTCATTACCCAGTATTTATACTGCTACTCCACTCCCCAGTATTTATATTGCTGTCCACTCCCCAGTATTTATATTGCTGCTCCATTCCCCAGTATTTATATTGCTGCTCCACTCCCCACTTTTTATATTGTTGCTTCATGACCCAGTATTTATACTGCTGCTCCACTCCCCAGTATTTATACTGCTGCTCCACTCCCCAGTATTTATACTGCTGCTCCACTCCCCAGAATTTATACTGCTGCTTTATTACCCAGTATTTATACTGCTGCTCCACTCCCCAGTATTTATATTGCTGCTCCATTCCCCAGTATTTATATTGCTGCTCCACTCCCCAGTATTTATACTGCTGCTCCACTCCCCAGTATTTATACTGCTGCTCCACTCCCCAGTATTTATACTGCTGCTCCACTCCCTAGTATTTATATTGCTGCTCCATTCCCCAGTATTTATATTGCTGCTCCATTCCCCAGTATTTATATTGCTGCTCCACTCCCCAGTATTCACACTGCTGCTCCACTCCCCAGTATTTATACTGCTGCTTCATGACCCAGTATTTATACTGCTGCTCCACTCCCCAGTATTTATATTGCTGCTCCATTCCCCAGTATTTATATTGCTGCTCCACTCCCCAGTATTTATATTGCTGCTCCACTCCCCAGTATTTATGTTGCTGCTCCACTCCCCAGTACTTATGTTGCTGCTCCACTCCCCAGTATTTATGTTGCTGCTCCACTCCCCAGTATTTATAGTGCTGCTCCACTCCCCAGTATTTATAGTGCTGCTCCACTCCCCAGTATTTATAGTGCTGCTCCACTCCCCAGTATTTATACTGCTGCTCTACTCCCCAGTATTTAGACTGCTGCTCCACTCCCCAGTATTCACACTGCTGCTCCACTTCCCAGTATTTATATTGCTGCTCCACTCCCCAGTATTTATATTGCTGCTCCACTCCCCAGTATTTATATTGCTGCTCCACTCCCCAGTATTTATATTGCTGCTCCACTCCCCAGTATTTATATTGCTGCTGCACTCCCCAGTATTTATATTGCTGCTTCACTCCCCAGTATTTATACTGCTGCTCCACTCCCCAGTATTTATATTGCTGCTCCACTCCCCAGTATTTATATTGCTGCTCCACTCCCCAGTATTTGTACTGCTGCTTCATTACTCAGTATTTATACTGCTGCTCCATTCCCTTGTATTTATATTGCTGCTCCACTCCCCAGTATTTATATTGCTGCTCCACTCCCCACTATTTATATTGCTGCTCCACTCCCCACTATTTATATTGCTGCTCCACTCCAGTTTCACGCCAACGGCTGATTCTTTACTTTGATGACTGCAATTATTTTTTACAATCAGACGCCACTGCTGCCCAGAAGCCTCGATCTATCTAATCCAATACAACGAAACTGCCATTTCTCAATTTTCTATTACATTCTCTGGTGTGAAATATAGATGTTATAGTTTGCCTCAATTCATGATCAAACTTTCCATGTTCAATTAATTCTCAAATGTAAAACCTTCTTCTTCCCCTTTCATTCTTCTAGTGATATTCCAATCCAATTCACCATTGAGTGGCAACAATTGTCAGCTATTCCCTCTCTCCAGTACATTGAGAATTTTGAAACTCCTTTATAACAGTGAAAAATGGTTCTAAATTTGAAACTTTTTTTTGTAACTTCATGATTACTTATGTATCATCCCTGCATCTTTCCAACATCCTTCCGAGAATGTATCAGAACTAATCTAACACCGGCCAAAGCAATGTCCAAGTTTAACATTATCTCCTTGCCAAAAGAGACTTGACCTCCCATACATACTTCTTTCAGATGGTCACAGTTGCATTTAGCACTGAAAACAATCCACGGAGTCATATGAGCAAAGTCACTGCACTAGAAATAGTAAACACCTTTTACTATGTAAATACTGTAATCATTCACTGGCTGAGCTAGTAAGTTTATTTGTGTGATAAACTGTTTGCTCTTGGCTGAGTCGGAGTGCATGAGTAACACTTATTGTGTAATGGGTAATGACTTGTGTAAGCACTGAGGCTGTGATAAGAATCATCTGCAGTTTTACACAGCAGGACCAGCCTGATACAAAGGAACTCATCTAATCAATGAGGAATTCATACACCCATACACACTTGTACTAAAGCAAATACATTTTACCAATCTCCAAATTTGATGACCTCTCTTATCTAGCGGTCATCTCTCTTAACCTTAGCACCTGATCTTACTTAATTATTGCTCACACCAATGTTCATTCACACAGATGTAGTAGCTATTTCAATCTAATGGAAGAAAACGTGTTAGGACATTATAGA
Organism: Prionace glauca; assembly: GCA_037974335.1. NCBI lineage: Eukaryota > Metazoa > Chordata > Chondrichthyes > Carcharhiniformes > Carcharhinidae > Prionace > Prionace glauca. The sequence goes on along the minus strand of CM075742.1, from coordinate 41,225,594 downwards.
ACATAGAACATAGAACATTCTATAGCGCAGAACAGGCCCTTCGGCCCACGATGTTGCGCCGACCAGTTACAAAACAATGACCCACTAGCCTAAACCAATCCCTTTTCATCCATAAACCTATCCACAGATCTCTTAAACGCCCCCAAACTAGGTGCATTTACAACTGCAGCTGGCAGGGCATTCCAGTCCCTCACCACCCTCTGGGTAAAGAACCTACCCCTGACATCTGTCCTATAACTACGCCCCCTTAATTTAAAATCGTGCCCCCTCGTGCTAGCTTTCTCCATCCTAGGAAAAAGGCTATCACTATCTACCCTGTCTAAACCTCTAATCATCTTATATGTTTCAATGAGATCCCCTTTTAGCCGCCTTCTTTCCAGCGAAAACAACCCCAAATCTCTCAATCTCTCCTCATAGGATCTCCCCTCCATACCAGGCAACATCCTGGTAAACCTCCTCTGCACCCTCTCCAAAGCCTCTACATCCTTCCTGTAATGTGGGGACCAGAACTGCACACAAAACTCCAAGTGCGGCCGCACCAGAGATGTGTACAGTTGCATCATGACGCTGCGACTCCTAAATTCAATCCCCCTACCAATAAACGCCAAGACTCCGTATGCCTTCTTATCAACCTTATCTACTTGATTCCCAACTTTCAGGGATCTATGTACACATACACCAAGATCCCTCTGCTCCTCCACACTATTCAAAGTCCTCCCGTTAGCCCTATACTCAACACATCTGTTATTCCTACCGAAATGAATTACCTCACACTTTTCCACATTAAACTCCATCCGCCACCTCTCAGCCCAGCTCTGCAACCTTTCTAAGTCATCCTGCAAACTATGACACCCTTCCTCACAATCTACCACACCTCCAACTTTGGTGTCATCAGCAAACTTACTAATCCACCCAACTATACCCTCATCCAGATCATTAATAAAAATTACAAACAGCAGTGGCCCCAAAACAGATCCCTGAGGCACACCACTTGTAACCGAACTCCATGACGAATATTTCCCATCAACCACCACTCTCTGTCTCCTATCTGCTAGCCAATTCCTGATCCAATTACCTAGATCACCCCCAATCCCATACATCTGCATTTTCTGCAGAAGCCTACCATGGTGAACCTTATCAAACTATCCAACTCTCTATCTCCCCTCAGCCTCCATCTTTCCAGTGAAAACAACCCTAGTTTATTCAACCTCTCCTCATAGTCAACACCCTCGAGACCAGAAAACATTCTGATGAACCTTCTTTGCACTCTCTCCAAAGCTTCCACGTCCTTCTGTTAGTGTGGCAACCAGAACTGCACACAATATTCCAAATATGGCCTAACCAAGTTTTATATAGCTGCAACATGATTTGCCAACTCTTGTATTTTTAATGCAGCCTGCCAGCAGGACACAGACATTTCCAATCAGCTTCACAATTTTACTCTCTGTCTATTCCCACTAGGAGTTAACATTAACCAGTTTCTGATTATTCCCAACTTCTGGATTTCTATTCTGGTTAGGGATGTTTCAGTTTTTATAATTGTTACTCTAAAATCTTTAAACTGCTCCAGCGTGTGAAATGAAGAAGTGTTATCACGACCACAATTAATGAAAAACTGACAGTAAGGAGAGACTTACTTTACCTGATAAGAGTTTCATCAATGAATTTAGGATGCATTAGGAAAACACATGGAAGGCAGTGGGGTGTAGGATAATGACTTACTTAAACAGTTTAAAGGGATTAAACAGCCAGTTCCTTCAGTGATGAGGAATTTGCAAACATTGAATCAATAACATAAGAACATAAGAAATAGGAGCAGGAGTAGGCCATCTAGCCCTTCGAGCCTGCCCCGCCATTCAATAAGATCATGGCTGATCTGAAGTGGATCAGTTCCACTTTCCCGCTTTCTCCCCATAACCCTTAATTTCCTTGTCTATCAGAAACCTACCTACTTGCGATTTAAATATATTTAGGGAGGTAGCCTCCACCACTTCAACGGGCAGAGAATTCCAGAGATTCACCACCCTTTGAGTGAAGAAGTTCCTCCTCAACTCTGATCTAAACCGCCCCCTCCCCCCACCCTTATTTTGAGGCTGTGTCCTCTTGTTACCAAGTAATGAACATCTTACCGCAAACCACTGATTTATTATCGGTTTAGAGAACCATTCCAGCAGTGACCTGCTAATCTGCTCAGTAAAGGGCTGATGGACGCTCTTGAATGCACAAAGACAACCTGCAAATGTGTTAATGTAGGTGGCCAGCACAGAGGGCACACAGTCCTTCCCACAAGCAGTGCTCATCAGCCCTCTCTGATAGATGTTTGAACTGGTGGTGGAGAGATTGCTGCCCATAATGGGCCTGAGGCGCCGGAACAGCAGGTCACACATCCAATCAGAATGAGCACCAAGAGGGAGGCACCAAATAAAAACAATGACTCGCTTACCACTGTATCACTATCCCAACCACACTGCCGCTACAACCACCATCCTATAGAGTCTTCTTCCTTCACTTTCTCCACTGCTTCCACCTTAGCCCAGTCATGTGGACATTAAAGAGGAGGATGTGTTAGAACTTTTGAATTCTATCAAGGTAGATAAGTCGCCGGGACCAGATGGGATGTACCCCAGGATACTGTGGGAGGCCAGGGAAGTGATTGCAGAGCCCTTGGCGATGATCTTTGCGTCGTCAATGGAGACGGGAGAGGTTCCGGAAGATTGGAGGATTGCGGATGTAGTCCCTATTTTCAAGAAAGGGAACAGAGATAGCCCGGGAAATTACCGCCCGGTGAGTCTGACCTCAGTGGTTGGTAAGCTGATGGAGAGGCTTCTGAGGGACAAGATTTACGACCATTTGGAGAGGTTTGACATGATCAGGAATAGTCAGCATGGATTTGTCAAGGGCAGGTCGTGCCTTACGAGCCTAGTTGAGTTCTTCGATAATGTGACTGAACACATTGACGAAGGAAGTGCCGTGGACGTAGTGTACATGGACTTCAGCAAGGCTTTTGATAAGGTCCCCCATGCAAGACTTCTTGAGAAGGTGAGAGGGCATGGGATCCAAGGGCCTTTGGCCTTGTGGATCCAGAACTGGCTTGCCTGCAGAAGGCAGAGAGTGGTTGTGGATGGGTCTTTTTCGGAATGGAGGTCAGTCACCAGTGGGGTGCCCCAGGGATCTGTTCTGGGACCCTTGTTGTTTGTCATTTTCATAAATGACCTGGATGAGGAAGTGGAGGGATGGGTTAGCAAGTTCGCTGATGACACGAAGGTCGGCGGTGTTGTGGATGGTCTGGAAGGATGTCAAAAGTTGCAGCAGGACATAGATAGGATGCAGGAATGGGCGGAGAAGTGGCAGATGGACTTCAACGCGGATAAATGTGTAGTAGTCCATTTCGGCAGAACCAACGGGATGAACGAGTACACTATTAAGGGCAGGGGTCTTAGTAGCGTTGAAGAGCAGAAGGATCTCGGGGTCCGGGTTCACAGGACTCTTAAATCGGCCTCGCAGGTGGAGGAGGTGGTCAAGAAGGCGTATGGTGTACTGGCCTTCATTAATCGAGGGATTGAGTTTAGGAGTCGGGAGGTAATGCTGCAACTTTACAGGACCCTCGTCAGGCCTCATTTGGAGTACTGTGCGCAGTTCTGGTCGCCTCACTATAGGAAAGACGTAGAAGCTATTGAAAGGGTGCAGAGGAGATTTACAAGGATGTTGCCTGGACTGGGAGGCATGCCTTATGAAGATAGGTTGAGGGAGCTGGGACTCTTTTCCCTGGAGAGGCGAAGGTTGAGAGGCGACCTGATAGAAGTTTATAAAATGTTGAGAGGAATAGATAGGGTGGACTCTCAGAGGCTATTTCCCCGGGTTGAAATGGTCGCTACGAGAGGACACAGATTTAAGGTGCGGGGAGGGAAGTACAGAGGTGATGTTAGGGGTAAGTTTTTCACTCAGAGGGTAGTGAGTGATTGGAATCGGCTGCCGTCGTCGGTGGTGGAGGCGAACTCGCTGGGGTCTTTTAAAAGACTTCTGGATGAGTATATGGGGTTTAATGGGATTGGGGGTTATAGATAGGTCTATAGATTGGTGGGGTTGATGCGATCGGCGCAACTCGAGGGCCGAAGGGCCTGTTTGTGCTGTAATGTTCTATGTTCTATCCTTTTCCCTCCTGCTTGCCAGTAGAAAATACTCCCAATGTGAGTGAGAGTGTGAGTAATTGTTTGTGCCTGAGTAGTCATCAGCCTATGTGACTGTGGCCAGTACTCAGACTTGCTCCGAAGGCAGGGTCACAAAGCAGTGATCAAGAATAAGAATCTTGCAAAATTTTATTTGCTGCATCCCAAATAAAGGGTGCCAAGGCCAGTGTTGGGCTCAGTTATTTCTGAGCGGCCTGGGTTAGGAATCATATCACCTGGCGTGTATAACCTGGTACTGCACCAGGCATTGGTGGTTCGCTCCCTCCGAACATCAAGAGGTTTCTCAGATTTCAGGTAATGGCAACAAGAGTCTAGCATCAATACAGTCAAGAACCCCTTTAACTTCATCCCTCCCCAGCACCCAATAATGTAACAGAGAAATCACAGGTTACTCTTACCTTGAAACAATTGAACTGTATTTCTGAAAAATGTATAGAAAATATAATTAAAAGATTTGGAAGAGATAAATACAAAGATCAGGTGTTAACTCTTACTTATCTATTCATCTCACCTCCATAATCCAAGGACACACACCCTTTAAATCCAGGAAACCAGCGAGTGAATTAATCACTGCCAACATCAGCCACAAGTCGCTGATCCAACAGAGATACTGGGCTCCAATTTTGTTGGGTAATTCGAAACATTGGCCCTAATTCTGTGTGGGTAACGGGGTCGGGAGCGGTCGTGGGTCGGTTAGGCTGACACATCCTCCCTTGGGACACACTGTCTTCCTACATCAATTGGAAAGCAAAAATCCCCTTTATCCAATTTGATGAAGCTTGGCTTCAGTCAGCTTTTCCCCCACATTTCCAATCAAAACTGGCTGGCAAAGAGAAATGTTCACAGTCAATGACACAGAGGCAATCTTTTTTGAAGGTCCCAATGGTTTTTTTCCTCCAGGGATGCCCATAGCAGTGTCGAGGGGATTGATCTTCAATTGATCGTCAATCCTTAAGGATTGGCGATCCTACGCCAACCCTTCAGCCACAAAATGGAAGAGGTGACACTGTTGGAGAAGAGGGAGACTGAGAGAGTGCTTCAAAATGAAGGAGATAATGAAGGCCAGCATCTTTTTTGATTAAAGAAGGCAGCCAATTCTGAGGAGCCTTAGGATGAAAGGATGCTCCTGTGCCCCCCTGTAAGTCTTGCTGGCATTTAAGTATAGCCTGTGGGTGACCCATTAACCTCCTGGTGAGAAGTTGCCGCTGATGAGCTGGCAGGCCTTTGAAAACTGGTCCTTAAGTGGGATCTTAATTCACTATCTTCCTCTGGGGTTGCCGAGTCTCACCCTGGGAAACTCCCCCAGTGGCAGGAAGGAGCATCCTGATGTGGTTTCCCTGTATTACCCCACCACGCACGACTCCGACCGAGGTTTTGACAATTCATCCTGTACTGTCTGATGTGTGTGTGCCCCACTCAGAGTTCCTGCAGGTAGGGGGAGAAAAGTAAAAGTGTTCAGGGTCAAACCTGTGTTCCAGCAGAATACTGCGCCATGCCAATGCTTTGATGCGTAGTACCAAGCCGCCACATTTCACGAAGCTGAAATCCTTCATTGCTTCCAACTCCAAACTAATGGATGTGCCAAGTACGAAACTTTGAGCATTCCCGTGTCCAGTGACACGTGAGACAGGCAAGTCACAACCAGGGGTTTCTCCCGAGTTACTGAATTAACAGGATTTCATGCATGACGTATCAACCATACAAGTATTTTTCTTTGTATTTCATGGAAATAAGTTTATCTTTGTAATCTGTGGATTATTTCACACATCCATTGCTCAATATTGGGGGAAAGTCTAGGTCAAATGATAGGAAATTGGCTTTTAGCAAATTTGGCGGGTAACATATAGTTTGGAGCCCAGTGAATTTGTGAAAATTACTGACATAATGCAACTGGTAAGATTCCACCAAAGGCATTTATGGAAGTGAGGTTGCAAAGGCCATATGACTGGTAATAACACAGATAAACTCTGATTGGTCAAACATATTGTACACAAGTTAGACAACTTGTTTTCTAAAGCTAAGGATAGGGAGGAGGACAGCAGAGCTGAGAGGAATAGCATCAGAATAACTTCAGAATAAAAACTTAAGGAACAAAATATTCATTCGGAAACCTAACAAACATTGCACAGTCCGAAAACCCATTGTGAAATGTGACAACCACACACTTTGAAACCAGCATGGTTGGAACAAGAGAAAATCTTAATCACAGAAAACAAAATGGACAAAAGTGGACATGTCAGTTGTGCATCACATACTGGACTGTAGATAAACTTCTCAAACATTGCTGCCTATTATTTTGGACTATCACACGATTAATGTTTTCAAAATGTCCTTTTTCCTTGCTTGAGAGTTGTATCTCTTACCAGGCCTGGCACAGTTGCACAGTGGTTAGCACTGCTGCCTCACAGCGCCAGGGACCCGGGTTCGATTCCTGGCTTGGGTCACTGTCCTTGTGGAGTTTACATATTCTCCCTGTGTTTGCGTGGGTTTCCTCCCACACTCCAAAAATGTGTGGGTTAGATGGATTGGCAGTGCTAAATTGCCATTTAGTGTCAGGGGGACTAGCTAGGGTAAATACATGGGGTTAAGGGGATAGAGCCTGGGTGAGATTGTGGGCCAAATCAATGGGCCAAATGGCCTTTTTCTGCACTGTAGGATTCTATGATTCTATGGGACAGGAAGACGCTACTCGATTGGCCACTTTGTGCATGAGCTTATATCACAGATGTTGATAAGCTGTTTAATTATGTAGGGTGTCTTACCTGCCTTTTCCAACAATCACTGGATAATAATCAGGAATCAAATCCCTCGCTAAGCTTTCCCCACAACTTAACCAAGAGAGCTGAGGCCACTGGAATATTTTAGTCAAGACAGACGAAGACAACAAAGAATTGAACATGATCAAAATGACTCAATACCACATCAATTGTGCAGTTAACCATGAGCCCTTGGGTTTTCTTCAATTATGAAGTGTTTAATCCATTAGACTTGGAGCTTTCCCATGCCCAGTGACACATGAAGCAGGCAAAGCACATGTTTACCTTTGTCTCCTTGGCTAGTTATTCATCACAAGTCTGAGGCTTTAGTTTGAGAAGCTCCACTCAGCACCAAGAATAGCTTGGCCAGAACACCCTCCCACCCATACCACCTGCTTTAGGATTGCTAGTAAGAAATCACAGGATGATAACTGATCTGCTTTGACCTTGGTATGAACACATCTTCTGTGACCATCAAGTCTTGGACTGGGATTCAAACCAGGAGCTGAAATCTCAGAGGCTGGGATGGTAACCACTGCACCTCAAGACTGCCTCACATTTGATTCATTAGTGCTGTGTTAAACGTAATCATTTCATCAGTGAACCTGATTAGTAGTTGCTTGGTGCCTAATCACCATTTCCCCACGTAGCCTTTCATTTTATTGAGGTGCGAATCTATATATTCAACTTACTTTCCATCCTAATTGCTCAACAGTAAGAAAACTGACCAGATCCCAAGATCAGGCAATGTGTTTCTATTAAGCATTCTGGTCTGGATATTACTTTATACTCTAAATGTGGTCTATTTTTGAATAACCGTAGCAAGGACCAATAGGACGTCTTCAAGGAACATCTTAATGACATTTGTGGATGGGATTAGAATTAGTGGACCTTCTAATTGTATGTTAAATTGCCTCTTAGTGACTCGCTAAGGTAAATGCATGGAGTAATGGGGATAGGGCTTGGGTGGGATTGTGATTGGTGCAGATTCAATGGGCTGAATAGCCTCCTTCTGCACTATAGGATTCTACGATTGTATGTTCAGCACTACACCACCACATTCCCTGTACCCAACAACTATCTACATTTCTTCCCAAATTTCTATTATTTTCTATTTGTTTTCTTCCAAACATGAATCCATTTCCACAGCTCAGTTATCTTGTGTGTTAAATAGATGGATTGAGGCTGATTAATTGTACTCACTCTTATGAAATCCAAGTGATTTTCGTTGCTCAGCTTTTTCAAAGAAATTTCAACTTCAGCAAACTGCTTTAAAATTTTGGACATGTCTTCCAATTGTTCATCGATTGACTCAACAGCACTGGTACATTTGAACTGTATGGTCTGGATGATGTTGGCCTCTTCGTCATCAACAAAACTTCTGAGTTCCTGGAACTCTTTCTGAATCACCAATTTAAAGACATCAGATTCATTCTGGTGAAATACAGACAACGTAAAAGGTAGGATTCTCTTGAGGGAAATCTGAATAAATATTAGAAGCACGGGAAGCCAGAGGGTTATGGAGAACACGTGGAGCAGTAGTGTTAGCATTTAGGACAATTGTACCTGGTGCTCAGGAGGAATATGATGAGAAACGTCAGAGGGGCCATGACATAACATAAGATGTAGTAGCAATGAGTCATTCAGCCCATCAAGCCTGTTCTACCACTCAATAAGGTCATGTGTAATGACTCAGGATGGCCAACTGGAAAGGAACATAGCTTATTACTGAATGCAAAGTAAAACCACTATCGTGGTGTATACACACTAGTCCCTGTCTGAGACTACAATTCAGCAGGCCCAGTCCTGGAAGACCACTGCCTGTTACCAGGAGAACTTGTATTCAATGGTCCCCATAGGGAGAACAAACAGTGATTCATCAATCACAAAAAGCAGCGTGCAAGTTTAGCAGGTAACAGGGAAGGCAAATGGAAAGTTGGCCTTTATTTCAAAGGGAATGAAGTATAAAAATAGGGAAGTCTTGTGGGCGCCACAGTGGTTAGCGCTGCTGCCTCACAGCGCCAGAGAACCAGGTTTAACTCCCAGATTGGGTCACTGTCTGTATGGAGTCTGCACATTCTCCCTGTGGGTTTCCTCCGGGTGCTCCGATTTACTCCCACAATCCGAAAGATGTGTGGGTTAGGTACATTGGCCACGCTAAATTCTCCCTCAATGTATCCAAACAGGGGCTGGAGTGTGGTGACTAGGGAGTTTTCACAGTAACTTCATTGCAGTGTTAATATAAGCCTACTCGTGACACTAATTTTTTTTTAAACTTTAAAAAACTATACAAGGCACTAGTTAAGACCATCTGCAGTAATCTGCTTTTAACTAGTAAGACCACATCTGGAATACTGTGAACAGTTTTTGTCCCCTTATCTAAGGAAAGATATAGTGGCATTGGTGGCAGTCCAGTGAAAGTTCACTGGATTGATCCTGGGTATGGAGGGATTTTCTTATAGGGAGAGATTGAGTAACGTTTAAAGATTTTATTTATTAGTGTCACAAGGTAGGCTTATACTCAACACTGCAACAAAGTTACTGTGAAAATCCCCTAGTCACCACACTCTGGAGGAAGTTCTGGAGTGGAGGAAGACTGTAAATGTGGTCTCTTCGAAGCAGCAGGAACTGAACCATATGAACACTCTGCAGTGTTACTGGACTCACAATGACGCGACTCTTGTTGTGTATCAGCTTGCTCATTTGCCTCTCCATATTGTTCTTTTGCATCTGAGCTCCTGTTATGAGCAAAGCAACTTGTTCCTGTAAAGGAATGTAATATCAATTAGATGGCAATTAATACTTCTTCAGTCACTTTGTCCTGCCTGCAAGGATTTTAATTCAGGACGTGTTCCCTGCGACAAACTTCTTTCCTTTGTCACACTCACCTGTGAGACGGTGGCATTCATTCTTGCATCTATTGGTTGTAGAAATTTTGAAGTATTGTTGAGGGCGAATGGTGGGATTACAATATGTGCCCATGTTGCATCTGAAGCCATTTCAGGATTCAAAGAAATTCGACTCATAGCTACAATTGCATGGTGTTACATCTGTATTATACATACATGGTGTCAGCATTATATGGTGCCATGGCAGCTCAAAGGGGAATTGACACATGTTCTCTGTCCTAACCAAAGTACATACAATTCTGGCCCAAAATCCTGTGGTCCAGTAGTTTACCCAACCTATCTTAGCTAGCTCCCAACCATTAGCTGGTGCAGTGAGTCAAAATATTGAAAATGGTCTTTTTAAGGAAGTTTCACAAATGTAAACGGGACAGATAGTCAACTACAGAGCAGCAAAGAGGCTCAAAAGTAATAACCATTTTACAGGTGCATGCCATTCAATGAATAATTTTAAATGGGTGAATGTCACTACTAAAATTACAGATAGATGTGGACTATATAAACACGCAAAGCATTGTCCCACTAAACTCAACAGGAATAATTTGTAGAGCAAAGTATTTACATATCACATTTAACGGATGTTTTGTTAAAGAATAACTTCCAACGAACTTGAAGCATGTACTATTTATTCTCATTGTTTGGGGATACAGTGGTCTCTAACTGCTCAGACTCATCCATCACACATACACGGAGATACACACTTACACTGACATGAACTCACGCTCACAGACACACACACACACGCTCACACAGTCACACTCACAGACACACACACACACGCTCACACAGTCACACTCACAGACACACACACACACGCTCACACAGTCACACTCACAGACACACACACACGCTCACACAGTCACACACGCTCACACAGTCACACTCACAGACACACACACTCACACAGTCACACTCACAGACACACATGCTCACACAGTCACACAGACTGACACACATGCTCACACACTCACACAATCACACTCACAGACACACAAGCTCAAAGACACTCACGCTCACAGACACACACGCTCACACAGTCACACTCACCGACACACACGCTCACACAGTCACACTCACCGACACACACGCTCACACAGTCACACTCACAGACACTCACGTTCACAGACATACACAGACTGACACAAAGGACTTGATAGGGTGAACACCAAGAGAATTTTTCTGCTGGTCAGGGAACCTCAAGCACAATCTCTGGATAGAGGACCGATCATTTCAGACTGAAAGGAGGAGAAATTTCTTCACTCAAAGGATTGAAAATCTTTGGAATCCTCTACGCCAGAGGGTTACGGTTGTTCCTTAGTTGAATACAGTTAAGGTTGGAATGGACAGATTGTTAGTCTCTCAAGGAATCAAGGGATATGGGGAGTGGGAGGGGAAATGGATTGAAGCCCAAGATCCCATATTGAATGGCAAGAGCAGGCTCGAAGGGCTGAATGGTCTACTTCTGCTCCTATTTCTTAAGTCCTTACAGTTTGGTCATTGTTCCCTGCCAGGGCTTAATAATTAACACGGTCTCAGAAATGGTAGTGAATAGGAAACATTAGCCATGATTCCTGCCCTTGTTTACTACCCAATATATGCTTAGATATATGATGAATCGCAGGATTTAATGACCTAAGGTGCACAGGCTGTGATTTTCCTCGCTAGAATGGCAGAGCGACAGGTGGTCTGACCTAGTCCTGACCCCAGCCAACCTCCTGGAGTGTGTCTCATTTTGCATAGGCTTTCAACAGTCCTCCCAAATATGCTTGGGAATTTGAAACTGAGGAAGGAGTGAGAAATATTGTTTTCTATGTCTCTGTAGGCATCAAGGGATGTGAGGAGAGAGGAGGACGATGGCTTTGAGAGAGAGGCACAGTAAGAAGTCTCACAACACCAGGTTAAAGTCCAACAGTTTTACTTGGTAACAGAAGCCAGTAGCTTTCAGAACGCTGCTCCTTCGTCAGACGAATCACTCGACTCACCTGATGAAAGAGCAGTGTTCCGAAAGCTAGCAATGTTTGCTGCCAAATAAACCTGTTGGACTTTAACCTAGCGTTGTGAGACTTCTTACTGTATTTACCCCAGTCCAATGCCGGCATCTCCACATCATGACTACTTTTGACAAAGAGGGTCAGCCATGATCATATTGAATTGAATGGTACAGCCAGCTTGATGGGTCGAATGGCGACTCCTGTTTCTAATTTCTATGTTTCTAAACGGTTGTTGCTGCTCCAGGATTCAGATACCTGTTGCCGCTAACAAAAATTAACATCCTTGGCAACAAAGCAAAATTCTACCTCCAATTACATGGCAAATGAGGTGAAACTAATAATCCAGTGTGCCGCAATTAACTTCTGATTCTCATTTGGATCCTTAAATTCGTTAAGATGTTGCACCTCCATAGGAAACAACTCGCATCTACTTGTTGCTGATACACGTAGTACCCAGTGTCACCAAGGCAATGGTCATGAAAATACTCCATCGTTAGTGCTTCACCTAAATGAGCCCAGCCATATTTTGTCCAGCTGGTGAAGTGAAGCCTGAACATTTGCCAAGTTCAAAAACAGATAAGGATCCAGCTGCTCTCGCCTTTGCCAAATCATCAATACTGCTAGCCAGATGGAAATCGACAGGGAAATCCCTGTCTACGTTCACACAACATTGGTGACCTGGAAAAGGTCATTTAAAGTCAAGTGCAGAACCTCGAAACGTGAGGGGTGGTGGGGGGAGTCATGTTGGTTGATCGGAGTGGCAAGCCACTAAGATCAAGCGAGAGGCAGAAAACCAGGTTGGTGCCTGATTTGTCACATTTTGCAATGTTACTGGCCGTGTTTTACCGGTGTAATCATCTCACTGATTTAAATATGAAGAGCTAACTTCAATTTAATTAGTGGATCCCAGACGCAATCGTCCAGGCTCACTTGCCTTAATGGCCTCACCACTGGAGGTCCTCACTGGCGAGGATCATATATGGTCCCCATCGAGGGGGAGCGGATGTGATGGCCTCACTGGTGGGTCAGGGCAGGGGTGGGCAGTGGAGGGGCATAAGGGGAGGGGGCAGGGCCTGATGGGGAGACAGGAGGGATACCATGCATCCGGGACTAGCTGAGGCTGTGATTAGCTGTGGGGGTGAGGGGGATCAGGACCAGCAATCAGCCGGGGTGGGGGGGGCGGGGTCAGGGTCGGAGAGTGGCTGAGTGGGGGGGTGGGGAATCAGGGCCAGTGATTGGCTGGGGGGGGGGGGGGAATGACGACTGCGGCCAGCAATTGGCAAGTGGTGTTGATCAGGACCAGGGAGTGGTGTGGTGCAATTCGGGGGGGAGGGTTGCAATGTCTGGAGGGGACAATCATGGGGTTGGGGGATGATGGCCAGTGGGGGGGATGAAGGATTGACAAATCTCTCAATGCGTACGCATTAGCGCCCCTACAGCTCAGCAGCCAGCTTCCCAGTGTGAAAAGACTCCACCCACTCCCCATACTGGCAGGAATCACATTTTGCCTTTTTTTTCCTACGTGTCGTACGACTGCATCTGGGAGCCTGCCCAAAAAAAGGGTGCAATTTTCTCCCATTTTCACGCTCATTTAGCACTTAGAATGTTTTTAGCAAGATTGCCCCCATGGTGTTGTAGTGTAAACACATAAAGTGCTCCTCCCAAATTCCACCCACTAATCCAAAACACAGTGACTCCACTGGCAGCAATTCTGGCCACAAAAGTCAAGCAGGGTAAATGCCTGGGGTTACAGAGATAAAGTTGGGTCTGGATGAGATGCTCTGCTGGAGATGCGCTAATGGGCTGAATAGCTTTCTTCTGCACTGAATTCCTGGAGACTCCCTATCTTCTCTTGTCCCACTCTAAAGCATTTTGCTTCAGTGAAGACTTAATGTCTTTGGCCAAATGGTCAACACTGATATTGAGTTCTCCTCCCATTATCATTGTCTCCATATATCCTCCTTGCTTTATGAACCCATTGTTCCTCCACCCGCAATCCACAATTCTGATAGAATCTATTATCCTCATCTTTGTTGTTTATGGTGCCTCTTGATTAACTAATTCCCCACTGTGAACCTTAAAAAAAAATTCTGGATTCTTTTTGCCTTGACTCCTAAAGGAACAGCAATCTGTTTTAGCCAGGCCTTTGACTTTTGTGATAAAATTACAACAGATATTGCATTTCATGTTTGCAGCTTCAATCATTTCAGTGAATACTCTATCCTGAGGTACAAATTTCCACCCATAAATAGCATCTAAAGCAACTTTGCAAAGTCTACAATATCTGAGACTTAATACATACTGCATACACTGATAATGGTCTTTACCTTCATTCTCTCATACACGCTGGAGAGTGGGGTGATTTTATGCTGCTTGTGTTGTCCGATGATTCCACAGAGCCCACAGATGACCTGTTGGTCCGTCTCGCAGTACAGGCTCAGCGGGTTGTGGTGATCCCTGCAGTTTTCCTGGTCTCCGCCGGACCCACTCATTACTGTCAGGGTGTCAATGACACGGGCCAGTGAGACATTGGGGGAAGAGCTGCTGCTGTCCACCGCCTTCCGGCACACGGGACAAGTGAAGTAGCCGGCCAGGTTTCCAGAAAGAGAGAGGATGCAGTTCTTGCAGTAGCTGTGACCACACGGCAGCATGGAGGGCTGCTTGAAGACCTCCAGGCAAACAGGGCACAAGAGATGGTCCTCCAGCCGTTGAAAATTCTGCTTCGCTGCCATGTTTGAAATTTCAAATGCAATCTTCTCCTTGTGTTGACCAGGTTTAAGCTCTTATCTTTGTTTCAAGGGCAGTGGGAGGTACCAGCGGGTACTGTAATCATATGATCTTGCTTCTATTAAGACTGAGCGATGGTTCTATATGTATTATAGATTCCATCAGAATTAGGTCATTTCACTGAGTTTGAAACATCAAACTCTCTTTAGTTTTATTATTTTCTCCTCCTCTCTATTCTAAACTTTGTGGCTCCTCTCTGGTACCTCATGGTTATGAATTTAAGTTACTTAAAGTCAGAAGTAGGCTTACATTAACACTGCAATGAAATAACTGTGAAAATCCCACACTCCGGCGCCTGTTTGGGCACGCTGAGGGAGAATTTAGCATGGCCAATGCACCTAACCAGCACATCTTTCAGACTTGGGAGGAAACCAGAGCACCCGGAGGAAACCCCCCCAGACATGGGGAGAACGTGCAGGCTCCGCACAGTGACCCAAGCCGAGAATTAAACCTGGGTCCCTCGCGCTGTGAGGCAGCAGTTCTAACCACTGTGCCACCTTAGATATTTTCTTGATATACTCTAGATGTCCTGAGGTTGTGGACAACACCTTATATGTTTTTTTTTCTTTTTTCCCCTCTTTCTTTCACAGGATACTTCGATCACTCACATGACCATCTATCTGTGAAAGTTAGACCGGTAATAGACTGGTAATTAAACAAAATGAATTGTCAAGCAGTGAACAAATTCATTTTATATGAAGTATATGAATAAATGAAAACTGTTTTACATGAATATGACTTCATAGTAATGTCGAACCAAACAATAAGCTGGCAAGAATTTTTAGGGGTCTGGTTACATGACAAAGGACAAGAGAAATCCATAAAGCCTGACCCTTCAGGATTTGATGCAATCTGGGCACAGTCTGTGGCCACCTCTCAGTCATATCTCCTTGGAGAGACAAAAACACTAGAACATAGAACACTACAGCACAAACAGGCCCTTCGGCCCATGAGTTGCGCCGATCACATCAACCCCACCAATCTATAGACCTATCTATAACCCCCAATCCCATTAAACCCCATATACTCATCCAGAGGTCTTTTAAAAGACCCCAGCGAGTTCGCCTCCACCACCACTGACGGCAGCAGATTCCATTCACTCACCACATAGGTTAGTTCTGGAAATTTCCTTTCCAATTCCCCAAAAAAAAATCAAGGTAGGGACAGGAGATTCAAGGAAAAAGAGATGAGGAGAAGAATGGATAATCAGGAGCACAGAGGATGGGAGGCTGGCCAGGGGAACATTGGAATGGTGGAGTTTGAAGGGAACAAAAAGACTGGATGCGAGTTTCAGCAGCAGGTGGATTAAGGTGGGTGCAAAGATGGGCAGTGTCACAGCAGTGAAACTTCCTCACTATGGTCAGGCAATGGGAATAATGTCATTGGCAATGTCGCTGGAGTATCCTCTCTTGTAGGAGATGGTCATTGCCTGACAAATAACATTACGTTATTTGTTATTTGTCAGCCCAAGCCAGAATTTTGCCCAGATCTTGCTCTTTTTGTGTGCGTGTATTGGCTACTAATTCTGCTCTAAGCAAATCTTGTTTGAATGACAGAAAATACATTTTCTGAATCCAAATGTATTTCCGAATATATTTGGGATCAGGAAAGACATATCCTCACGGGAAAGGAATTGAAGCTTTGTTGCGAGGCTCCAAGGAGGATGAATAAAGGGGAGTTAGCCACCTGGACACAACAGTGTCCGAATATGACTCAACGGCAAATGTTGCTTCTGGACGCTGATATTTTATGACATTAAAGGTGCTATATAAATACAAGTTGCTCTTGTTGAAACAAGCTGAAAGATATCTGGAGGTTATAACAAACAATAGCTTCAGCAAGGTGAAAAACAATGATGTTTTATAAAAATAGTATTGGTAAATAATAAAACCTAAAACAAAAACACTTGGTAAAGTGCATGTCCCGGGGTGATGTCCCCAGCAATCACATGAAAACATTGATTGCTAGTTACAGATTAACATGAAGTGAGAATATCTATTTAAGGAACCAGGCGGTTTTTGTTCAGTAGTTCTGTGATAAGTTATTAATTTTGCTTCAAAACGGGAGATACTTCTGACAACAGCCGATAAGTCAATGACTGAAGTGATCGGAAGAAATACTGATCAACTAAAAAGACGATAAGTACATTGCACAATGCAATAGTCAAATCAACCATCTGCAATGCTCAAAATAGGTTGCAATTATGAAGTGCTTCACATATTGTTACTGACATCCTGCCTGCCACAGGATTCATAGTGTGTGGTACACGGACCATGGAAGGGTCTGTTGACCTTGGCTGGGATTGTCCGGCCGTGGAGCGAATGCGGCCGGAAAATCCCACCCTAAGTGTCTCTATTCTACGATTTCAATCGTACTGGTAAACTACCCAAGTTGTTCAGCCTTATCGGCACGGTAGCACAGTGGTTAGCACTGCTGCTTCACAGCTCCAGGGTCCTGGGTTCGATTCCCGGCTCGGGTCACTGCCTGTGTGGAGTTTGCACATTCTCCTCGTGTCTGCGTGGGTTTCCTCCGGGTGCTCCAGTTTCCTCCCACAGTCCAAAGATGTGCGGGTTAGGTTCATTGGCTATGTTAAAGTTGCCCCTTAGTGTCCTGGGATGTGTAGGTTAGAGGGATTAGCAGGTAAATGTGTAGGGATGTGGGGATAGGATCTGGGTGGGATTGTGTTCGGTGCAGACTCGATGGGCCGAAGGGCCTGTTTCTGCACTGTAGGGTTCTATGTAAAGTCTATCCTAGGACTTTTACTGAGGTGCAGACTTAACTTGGACATAGAAGCCTTTTTTTCAGTTTTGAAATAATTGCTGCAACACTACCTGAAGTACTATTATGTAATGATTGAATATGTATTAAAAATGCTAAGTGATTTATAACATTCCATTTAAGTGAAAATGAAGAAGTGTCTACACTGACTCAAGGAAGCTGTTGCTGTTTAAATGGAACCAACTATTGTGACTTGAAAGTTATCTGATTTACACTCGCTAGTTTTTAAACATGTCAATATTTATCATTCCACACACTGGGTCGAATTTTCCTTTCTTTCTCCTAAGCGCCAGACCAGGTGAGGAAAAGCAGCATGTTGCTTACCAGCTGTTCTCACCATATCATCCCGCACTTAAGGAAGAAAAAACTTCTGGAGGCATGTCCCAAGCGGTCACTCTGGGGGGTGGGACCTGAAAAAGCCAGCTAGGTCAGGATTCCAGAGTACAGGGTGTTGTTTAGAGTGTACTGCATTCACTGGTTAAACAAAGAAGAGGAACATCCCTGTACATAGAGAGCTATGCCCCGCCCCTAACACCCCCACAATATGCATCTAGGTAACTCCCTTCACAGGAAGGTTCCCAGAGGGACCAGCCCCTGGCACTTTCCCCTGCCGGGGGCAGTGCTGGAGAACTGCCCATGCATGTCCTTTTCCCCTGGGAACGGTACTTAACCTGGCGGGTTTCCTTCAACAGCTTCCCATTTCTAAAGTAAAAGCAAAATACTGCAGAAGCTGGAATCTAAAACAGAAAAATGCTGGAAAATCTCAGCAGATCTGACAGCATCTACGGGGAGAGAATAGAGCCAGTGTTTCAAGTCTAGACGACCATGCGTCAGCGATCACGAAGGGTCATCTAGATCCGAAACATTGTTGGTCCCATGTTTAAAAGCCTGTTGTGAATCTTTCACACCATTGAGTGGGGAGATCCCAATGGGGGGTGGTAATGATACAGTAGGTTCTCAACCCTCCATACCTTTCCTCTTTGCTATACCAGTACTTATTCAGCGTCTGGTACAGAATTCTGACCTCTGATACTCTGGCAATCGAACAAGTAGGTAAACAAAAGGTGTGTCTCAAGGAGGTGCAAACGCTTCTCATCACCAAGAGCAGCTGTCTGAAGGAAAATGAAAAAAAATTGAGAAAATGTGGGGTGAGGTTACTATCTGAAATTGTTGAACTCAAAGTTGAGCCTAGAAAGCTGTAAAGTGTGCAACAGCAAGCTGAGGTGTTGTTCCCTGAGCTTACGCTGAGCTTCATTTCAGCAGTGCTGCAGGCCGAGGACATAGAGATCAGAATTAAACTGGGATGCAGAATTAAATCAACAGCTCCTAGCTCAGTCCTTAATGCTTGAGACTCAATGGGGATCTGACCCAGAGTAATCTGGAATCATAAGAACATAAGAAATAGGAGCAGGAGTAGGCCATCTAGCCCCTCGAGCCTGCCCCGCCATTCAATAGATCATGGCTGATCTGTCACTGCTCAGTTCCACTTTCCCGCTTTCTCCCCATAACCCTTAATCCACTCTCTTATCAAAAACCCATCAACCCGCGTCTTAAAAATATTTAGCGAGGCAGCCTCCACCACTTCAACGGGCAGAGAATTCCAGAGATTCACCACCCTTTGACTGAAGAAGTTCCTCCTCAACTCCGTTCTAAACCGCCCCCCTTTTATCTTGAGGCTGTGCCCCCTAGTCCTATTGTCTTTTTTGAGCGGGAAGAGTCTCTCCACCTCTATCCTATCCATCCCATTCATCATCTTATACGTCTCAATGAGATCTCCCCTCATTCTTCTAAACTCTAACGAGTACAAGCCCAGTTATTCAGCCTCTCCTCATAGCTCAACCCCCTCAACTCCGGTATCAGCCTAGTAAATCACCTCTGCACTCCCTCCAAGGCCAAAATATCTTTGCGCAGGTGCGGCACCCAAAACTGCACACAGTACTCCAGCTGCGGCCTCACCAATGCCCTATACAGCTGCAGCAAGACCTCTCTACTTTTATAATCATAGAATCATACAGTTGAGAAGAGGCTCTTCAGCACATTGAATATGCACCAACACATTAGAAACACCTGAACTCCCACATCATCCCATTTGCCAGCACTTGCCCAAAGCCCTGAATGTTATGATGTGCCAAGTGCCCATCAGGTACTTTTTAAAGAACGTGAGGCAACTCACCTCTACGGCTCTCCAGGCAGCACATTCCAGACTGTCACTACCCTCTGGGTAAAAAAAAATTTCCTCAAATCTCCCAAACTTCCTTGTGACTGACCCTTCAACTAAGGGGAACAGCTGCTCATTATCCACTCTGCCCATGACCCTCATAATCTTGTACACCTCGATCAGTTTGTTCCTCAGTCTTTGGTGCTCCAAACAAAACAACACAAGTTCTCTCATAACTTAAATGTTCCATCCCAGGTGAATCTCCTTTCCCCCCTCCAGTGCGATCACATCCTTCCGACAATGTGGTGACCAGAACTGCACACTGTACTCTAGATGTGGCCTCACCAAAGTTCTATACAATTCCAACATGACCTCCCTGCTTTTGTAATCCATACCTCGATTGATAAAGGTGCCTCCCTCCCCACCCAGAAGACTTTTTTCACCACCCTAATAACAGCGTTCTGCCTTTAGAGCCTATGGACAAACTCGCCAAGGTCCCTTTGTTCAACGAACTTCTTAGTGTCATGTCATTCATTGATACTTTCTTAGCAAATTACTCCTTCCAAAACACAGTGAGGCACGTGA